>JAAGKR010004728.1:40000-44853 GCA_011419295.1 Clarias macrocephalus | reverse complement strand
TATATATATATATATATATATATATATATATATATATATATATATATATATATATATTAAGGGTTCTTAAATTTGTAAAATACAGGATGAATAATATAAGAAAAGAACAGTGAATTATTAGACAGAACTCATCATAATATATGTGATAAAGTAGAATATATTTCTAATATATTATCCAGCTGCTTAATTCATTTACTGCTCATGTTGCTCTCTCTCTCTCTCTCTCTCTCTCTCACACACACACACACACACACACATACACATTTCTTCATCATCATTACTCCGGTGTTTCTCAGTACCTCCCACTGGCCTCAACTTAAAGCTGAATGCATTTACTGACTTACTCTATACCTCTCCATTAACACACTCTGTTTGGTAATAAAATCACTTTAAATATTCTATGAGCATTTATTAATTTTACTTCTTTATTTTACGGCCCTAGGATGGAAATCAGTAGAGTTTCGGTATAGTCTACACAATTATTGTACAATTTAATAAAAATTAAATTATCCAAAATATTTGAATAAAATATTAATAAAAATTTAAACAGTTTTTATACTGTTAATTTATAAATTGGACAATTTAAAATGAAAAGCAGAGTGAGCAGAGAAATGTGTAGATATATAATTAATATATAAATATAATATATGCTCATAATATATGTATCAGTCATTTTAAAAAGCAAAACTAAACCATAACTAAAGAACCCTTAGATCTTTTTTTAACCTGTGTAAACAGTAGTTAACCTGATACTTTTGTTGTCCTTTTGCAATCACATTATTAAATTATAATAATTGTAATACATGAAATCTATCAGGATTTACATTATACTTAGACACAGACAGTCAGTATGGAGAGCTTATATTTGACACTAAATCACTGTATGGATTTGTTGATAAGAAGCTAAGCAGGTGATGAGAAGAAGGCAGAGGAGACAGAAAGGGGAGGGAGGGATTGGGATAAACTCCACCAGTCCGTGTTTAAATCAGTAGGAAACAAAAGTACGGCTGAATGCTCCAGCAAGCAGCTCCACCTGCGTGAGCCCAAAGCTTGTAAATGTGCATGAGATGGGCTGCAGGAGACGCAGGCGTTAAAAAAACCGGCACTGGAAAAGCAAACTACAGAATGACAAACAACACTCTCCAAAGTCGGAACACCTTGCTCTGACAGGGTTAGCCAACTATTTTAAGTAGAGGAGGAGGACAAGAAGAAGTTGAAGAAGAATTGACAAAAATTGTCAGTTGTATAGGTCACACTCGTTCATTCACCACAAAAACAAGGAAATCATAACTTTGAGAAGTGTTACACTTCAGTCCAAAGACAATATAACACTTGAGTGTGTTAAAGGTGAAAAAGGCAGCGAGAGAGAGAGAGAGGAAGAGAGAGAAAGAGAGAGAGAGAGAAAGAGAAAGAGAGAGAGAGAGAGAGAGAGAGAGAGAGAGAGAGAGAAAAGAAAAACTAAAGGAAAAAAAAAACATGACACTTTTCCAAATATCAGAAGATGCCTTTGCTACTCTTGGGATTGCACTACTGTCACAGATCAGTAAGGTCACTGCCTTTACCCCCCCCCCTTCCCCCCCCCCCTCTCTCTCTCTCTCTCTCTCTCTGTGGATGTGTGGATGCGGTTGGCGTTAGGGTTACTGAGGAGGAAGCTGTAGCTGGCTTTTGAAGTGTCTGACAGAGCCAGAGAGGTTTTGAGGGGAGAAACGCACTCTGGCACTGACAGCTGAGGTCAGGGGTCAGGGGTTACAACCTAGGTAACTCAGAGGTAAAATTACCTATGTAAATCAATGGCTTCTACTGAAGAAGCCAAAGAGCAGGGCTTTAGACTGTCAAAAACATTAACCACTCCGCACACACACACACACACACACACACACACACACACACACACACACACACACACACACACACACACACACACACACACACACACACACACACACTGTCACGTCTTCAACACTTTCTGTCTCTGACGTGTGCTCTTTCACCCCATAAGCAAAGAATCTTTTATACATTTTCATATGTTATCCATCCTCCTTTTCTATGTTTCATGCTGTTTGTTGTTTGAGCTGGAGTAACCGACAATTCATGGTATGACACACAACAATGATGTGAATGTGAAAAAAAAAAACAAGTAAAAAATGCATTATTCGACAAAGTAATTTCTGTATGTTTATATATAAACGTATATATGATATTGCTTTTTTTTTTATTCCTCAAGCTAATTAGCTTCACCCATGAGACTATATACATTTCATTCGTAATTGCACAAACGAAACTGTCTTCCTTTTCAAAAGAATGTAATAAAATTAATTAATGAATTAACTTTTATTTTAATAAAATAAATCAGTTACTCAATTAAAACTACATATATAAATACTACAAACAATTGCACAAACTCTCGATTTATTTTATGCATTGAAAGCAAAGAGAATAACTTATGAAACTATCATTTCTATTTATTAAAATAAATGTATTAAAATGCATGCATTCTTCTTTGTCGTGATAATTTATTTGCTTTTTTGATTGTAATTATGGCTCCCTCCCTCCTTCTAGTTCTCTCCTATTCTTTCTTCTTTGGCATTTCTTTTAAAGGGCGTTTATCTCTTGTGCTGCGAGGTCCCGTGTCGGTGTGTGTTCAGACGAGATCACAGCAGCCACGGCCGCTTAATTAGCACTGAGCAGATGAGAGCGGGCAGCACTGGTGAGCTAAAGGGCTCTACACAGCACGGACGAGCTGCACGAATCCTGAAAAAAGTTAGCACGAGAGAGGCGGTAACACAGCAGGGGGGGTACATGGACCAAAACTTAAACCCTCCAAGGATGGATCTACTGATTTGTCCAGAACTCTGCTAAACTCTGAAAGTCCCAGACTCTTATGCCAATGTCACAATGAAAATCTCTCGTGTGCTTATTTACTGTAGCTTGGTTTGTTCATGAATGAAGGAGACTTAATACAAAAGGTTGGAAATAAAATAGGCAACCTTCAGACACATGGATGTAAAAGTTAGCTTGATGGGTATGGGGAGTTTTTGGGATGCAGTGACATGCTGCGTTTGACTGCCTTCACATGTCATTGCGTCCTCAGCCGGGGAAAGTAGCTACACCGTATCCCACACTGAACTAAAGCACGCACAGCAGGAACTCTCTGAAATCTGATTTTGCTCAGCAGTGCAATGACACATCAGTGCAGCTGTTTAAAATGTGTGTAGTGTCACAGCATGATTTTATCATGACTTTGCACGATAAATAGCCATTTAAGATGATATGTATTTTTTTTATTTATTTAAATCACAATGCTGCTGAGATCTTAATTCTGGTCGGGAGCTACTCTATAACTGCAGATCAAACAGTTTTTATATCTGTAGTTTTTTGTTTTGTTCTATTCGTGCACTTACTTTAATGCAGTAATATAACTGTAGTAACAGATCCTTGTATGGTGGATGATGTAATCTAAAAAGAATAATAAACAGATAAAAAAATGGATTGTTATTTATTACAGAAAAAGAATCCAATGTTGAGGGAGTGTGTGGTGATAACACTCTGATCTAATTTTGGTCAGAAAGTTTTCCAGCATAAGAGATGTTTAATGGGAACATGTTGTCTTATTAACTTCATGAGGAAACAAATTAGAGTGACGGAATGACTGTTGCTGGTAGCGTGATAAAAGAAAGTGACTAGATGTGACTATAAACTGATTTTAACCGATATAAACAGACTATAGACTTTTTTTTATAACCAGTATGAAATTTAATATTTGATAAATTGCTGTTTAATAATAATAATAATAATAATAATAATAATAATAATAATAATAATAATAATAATACACTTTTCAGGATGCTATAATAATAATAATAATACTAATAATAATAATAATACTAATAATAATAATAATACTAATAATAATAATAATAATATATGAAGTCAATTAGAAGTATGATTTCTAATGAAGAAAACTTTGGTGTATTTATTGCATCTGGTTTGAATTTATTACATAAAAAAAAAAACAATAATACATAGGGTCTTGATATGGCATAAATGGGATTAGCCTCAAATCCTGACTAAAACAATATTGTTTCCACCAATCTCTCAAGAGGCGCACTAGAAGAGCAGTGCACATGCATGCTGGTATGAAAGCAATGGACTGTGTCTGTGTGAGTGAGTATGTGTGTGTGTGTGTGTGTGTGTGTGTGTGTGTGTGTGTGTGTGTGTGTGTGTGTGTGTGTGTGTGTGTGTGTGTGTGTGTGCGTGTGTGTGTGAAAATGTGCTGATTTAAGTCTATTCACTGTTGTTGCTGGCTTCTCTTCAGCCTGAGAAAACATCTATAGTGAGTCCCAATCAGGATGAGGAGGAGAGCACTCCATGCGTCCTGCCAGAGCCAAAGCGGAATTAGTCTTTATCAGCAATCCCATGCAGTACCAGTGGGCCTGGCTCTGGAGTCTGAGTCAAGCACATCTGATCGGGATTAAAGATGGACATGTAGGCCCTCTATGCCTCAATGCTGTAGAAATAATAAAAAAGAAAAAAAAATCATTTGAATTAAACAGAATCAAAGGCCTTAGGCGAGACAGAAGAAAATATGTCTCCACATGCCTAGGCATGGTCCAAGCATATTTAGGGGGCTGGGACAGAGACAGAGGGAGGTTGGCAGGTTTATAGGTGTTGAGAGTGCTTATTAAGACACCATAAGCTGGATTTATTTAGGGATGCTGCTGAACAAGGGAACGCAATAGGGACTGGACTATGGGCTTGTATGCCAAACACATGTGCAAAGGATTCTGGGGAATCCCATGGCATGGCTAAACGGGCAGTGCCAACCCCGACATCATTTCCACATCACCAACCAA
>JAAGKR010004728.1:0-35000 GCA_011419295.1 Clarias macrocephalus | reverse complement strand
TTCAGCATCAGCACTTTGCAACTTAAAGAAGGAAAGCAGTCATTTTAGCTGTTCTACCTAAATCTAATTAAGTTCCTGTTGGTAAGTGTAACTCTGCTTTACATCTGGACAATAACAACGCCTCCAGTTATTTATTCTTTACATAATGCAATACATAATGATAGTTGAAGCAAGCGGAATGTGAAATGTGTCTCATAATACATTTTGTAAAATGTCTAACTATACTTGTGCACTCTGAAACAAGAAATGGCCAAATGTAACTTGCAGTCTCGATGACTGGCATGACCATGGGCATTGGCAGCAGTGATGGCACAGAGCAATAATCCAGTGTGTTAATTCTGTCCCTCAGCCAGCATCGCTCACAGCCAGTCCTGCAGGGTCAAGACAACTCACAGTTCAGTGTTTTTCCATCTATTTGACACCCAGTTCACCTCAGGAATTGCCTGGTAATTAGCTGGTGTCTTGAATCAGTTGTGTTTTTGTAGGGGAAAAAAAAAAAAAAAAAAACATTAACTTGGGCAAGATGAAGGCCCTGGAGGACTAAAGTTGAGGAAGACCGCTCTAAGCCACTTACCTTACATTAAATCTCAGGTATCAGCTCCCTTAGGAAATCTTTAAGCTACTATATTTTATACAACTCCACACCATCCTGCAATCCTTTCAAATAATTTCTCACCACTGAACCACACATTGCCTATTTTCTTCCATATTTTTTTTGTCTAAGGTGCCTAAAAACAACAGGTGTGGCAGCTCCAGTGGAGGATGCGGAATGGTCTCTGGTGTTCGGGCTGTGCAGAACTCATCTGGAGAGTCTTGTCGGACTGGGACTTCTGCTGGAATCAGTCATGGATCTCTCCCCAGGCCCACACAACGCTTATTAACTCAGTGCCAGCAGCGCTGGTGCAGCTAACTCGTGCCAAATCACTCAGAGAGTGCCTTCTTTTTCTTTTTCATCTGATTTCCTGTTCATGTCCTTTGAGAGAACTTTTTAGTGTGTGGGGCTACTGTTGTGATATTTGGATGGACACACTGCAAAAATTATTCTTCAAACTCAGTAGTGTGGAGCAGTGTAATAATATTTATCTTTTTTTCCCCTTTCTTTTTTGAAGATAGTTAACAGTCCATTACTTATTGTTGTGATCAGGAAAAAACAAACAAACAAACAATCGGAATGATAAAAAGAACCATGTAATAAATTGTTTCTTATTGTAGCATTATTAGTGACTTCAATTAAATTCTAATTTATTTGTATAGCGCTGTTTTTTTATATAACAATTGTCATCGTCTCAAAGCAGCCTTACACAATCAAAGGAAATGATGGAAGTTTGTATGAAATGTAAATGTGTATAAATCAAAATGATAAGAATCTGCTGTTATGAAAAAATAACATAAAAATTGTAGCAATCAAATTGTTTCTCAGTTTCCGTATTGTACTGCGTCTGTTTTTGTAAGACTTTTTTTTTTCATTTGCTTAATTAAATGCTACTGTGATACCCTTCTAGAGAAAGGATTTACAATCCTCCTTAGAAGCACACACATATACATATACATACACGCACAGTGAATATTCACCCCACACACACACACACACACATCTTTTCATGCCTATTATTGCCTCGTCACTGTAGGCCAGTCTTTAGGGGGAAAATCCCACCATCAGCGGCAGATCATTTAAACCCTTGAGTAAAAGGACTGAACAGCCTCCGTCTTTTCAGCCACATTTCCAAGGCCATGATCTTACTTGCAAAACTCCTTATTAGCCGCTCACTCTGGGGCCCCGCAGCAGTCATAGCAAGGCTTCTGTGCCTCATAGGTGGGCTTCTGTTCAGGAGCGACAGCACCGAAGCCCTCCAGCACTTAGCCTCCACAATCATCCTCATCTCCCAAATTGTCCTGGAAGGAGCAACGTGCTCGGATTTGTCTAGGGCTGTTTTGTCCAAACTGGGGCACAGATGGGATAATGACTTTTACAAACAGCATTTTGATGAGAGGAGGGGAAAGGAGAGAGAGAGAAGAGAGAGAGAGAGAGAGAGAGAGAGAGAGAAGAGGAATCATATGTAAAATGCACAAAGGCTCGCATAAGCACGTTGGGAGCTGCATCTGGAACAAACTAAAAAGATGTTTAATAATTTAGAAGCAAGCAGGCAGGCCTGATGCAGCTGTTGTGTGCAGGGGAGCATGAAAGGCTTCTCGGTGACAGCTGGCTCCTGCTTCTCCCTCGTTGTGGCGTGGCAAGAAGACGGCAGATTTGGGATTAGCCAATCCCTGCTACTCTCGCCCATCTGCCACCAAGACCTCATCTCCTAACTCTGCCATACAATAAATAAAGGAGAGAGAGAGAGAGAGAGAGAGAGTGGGTGGGCATAGACACAATCATGGCCAGGACAGCACACACGGATACACACACAGCTCTCATAAACATATGCAGCAAGGCGAGCACGGCCGTCAGCCCCCCGAGCGTGTTTTGTTGACACGCGGCCAGTAGAGAGCTCCTCTTGCGCTGTAGCTCCAGGGCACATTTTGCCCTCCACACATTTGCAGGAATACAAAATGTCGCTGGCCACAAACAATGCTTGGGCCTAATTGGCCGAATTAACCGAGCCATGTCTCCCATCCCCGAAATGATTAGCATAGCTCAGCTGGGAGGGTAAGAAGAGGCTGGGGGTGGGGGGGGACGGGACATGAGGGTGACCGTGGGGGGCGGATAGAAGAGATTTGTTGGGGGAAGGCCAGGTGAAGTTATGTTTGCCCATGAAAGAGAAGTGATCCTGGGTACAGTCCCAGCTGGGCCTCTGTCTCCGAGTGCCAGCGAGATAGCAGTTAGCCGTGGAGGGGATTTGTAGCGCTTGGAGCTGCTCTTCTCATCCGCTCCAGACGGCTCATCTCCTGGCCAAGTGCCCTTATTTCCACAGGAGCTTGACACATCTCTCAGCTCTGTTAATCAAAAACCCCACACCAGCACCAACACGCGGACCACAATACAATGCCGCAGAGATCTTGGGGATATGGTTAAAACACAATATTTATTATACCACGGGCATGGGAAAGCCTCAAAATGATTGACTGCCTTAAATGTATAGAGCATAGTGGGAGATTAAACAATTAATCGGTTACTTTCTTATATACATAGGGAAACTTTTTTGCAGTCATTTCTATTTGTCATTCTATTTATTATATAATGGGAAAAATATCAGAAATCTATCTGTTTCATTTCTGCTGGAGCACATTTTAGAATGCTGTATTTTGGGAAGTCTTTATTTTATTGTAGAGTACTCAAGGGGGCATTGAAAATGAGGCCTTGAAATCAGGTAGTAGATTAAAACTCAAGCCCAACATAAAGAGGACCAGAGAATAAACCCCCTCTCTCTGTTATTTTTTTTTTCTGTGTAAATGTTCCCCAGGTGAGTTTGCCATGGGAGTGTGTGTTCAAGGTTGTGGGACAAGGTCCTGAAAGTGATAAAGCACAGAGAGGCGAGTTTATTCCTGCTCAATATGGTCTGTGATCTCGATGGAGCTCAGCCCAGCTGTCCGATCGGCTGCTGCAGATTCCCTTACCTGAATTCCATGCTGTGCTCCTCAGATCACTGCCTGTATCTCTTCGCCTTTTAAAGCCTGACTACAGCCGAGAATCTGAGGTGTGTTAATGCGCTCTCCTTCCTGCCAGATTCCCACAAGGCTGAGAACAACAAACTCCCAAAGTCAGCAAGCCGCGGAGGAATGCCGAGAATAAAAGTGCACTTGTGTACCGGTAGTTAATACTCCCCTAGCCCTGGGCCATCTGATTACCCAAAAGTGCACCTTAAAACACAAATTCTAAATTTCACAGATTAATTATATTTTACTTAATTCCCAAGCCTTCTTCTTCTTTTCTTTTTCATTTGCACATTTTTTCCTCTCTCTCTCTTTTTCTCCTTAACCCTTCTAGTGTTGTGTGATTGTCCTACAGTATGTTGTCCTACTTAACTCTCCAGTTTTTTTTTTTTTTTGTCTGATCTGCATAAGTAGAATCACACTAAAGATCAATTAAACCAAATCTTTCCCAACACCCATGTTTAAACCCTAGAAACCACCTGTCACTTT
The DNA here is from genome assembly GCA_011419295.1 of Clarias macrocephalus. Lineage (NCBI taxonomy): Eukaryota > Metazoa > Chordata > Actinopteri > Siluriformes > Clariidae > Clarias > Clarias macrocephalus. Next base: position 30,920 of record JAAGKR010004728.1, on the reverse strand, counting down.
TATTGAAGGTAATTAAATTCCCAGGATAGCGCCACAGCAGAGTGTGTGATCAGGTTCCTCTGAAGAGAAGCATATCTGGTTGGAACCAATAACATTCTTCATTCAGTGGCCTTAAGTTTTTTTTTTTTTTTCCACAACAATCAAAATAAGTGGGGATTTTAAAGAGATTTATGCTAATAACAATTTGAGCAGTCTGCTTCCATTGTTGCAAAACGCAGCATTAAAAATTCATCTCAAACATCTAAGAAAACATCTCGGACACCCGACCATGTCATTAATCTCTCCATGGACATTGCCCACCTCTCTCTCTCTCTCTCTCTCTCTCTCTCTCTCTCTCTCTCTCTTTCTCCAGTGGCCTGAAGCTTCTCTAGGACGGACTAAAGTGACACAGAGGGAGGTGCACTGGTGCTGGAACACTATTGCCGCAGGATACGTAAGACTGAAGGTGAGCCGCCTGCTCTTTCATCACTTTCCCGGATCGATGTGGTGTGGAACAGAGACCTGGGTGGCTCTCGGGGGAACAGTGGGCAGCCTCCTGCTGGGGGGCAGGCCCCGAGCGAGTGAGCAGGACGAGTAAAGAGACTCTCACTCCTCCCTCATGGACCCTTTGGTCACATATGGAGAGCACAAACACACCCAATGTTCCAACGCTGCAGAGGGCTGCAGGGGCTGCATGTAGATCACCTTACTGCAGTGCCATTTCATATAAAACATGTCTCAATCCAAATATTTGGAGACATGAAATGAAATTCAGTAGGATCATGTAAGCTTTTTTTTTTTCTTCTTCTCAAAAACATATGAAGTCAGTGAATTAACAGAACCTTTATGTGTAAAATACAATTTAGAGCATTTGGAATTAAGGGGTACAGAGGTGGGCATTAGAATTCGGGGCAGGGTTAAATTGTATATCTTAATTTTTTATCGTGAGATTTGATAAAATAACCCATTATAGTCATAAATGCTTGGACAGCTTCGGACATCAGATTTAAGAGTACTATTACAATTGACCTATGTCTTGCCATGTTTGTTAAATGACTGTATTTATTGTCATTTATTCATATTTACATTCATATTTATATACATCCGGTTAATATCAAGTATTAGGGGTTAGGATATTAAGGGGCAGCAGAGCCTTCTCTTGAATTGATCACTTGAGGAAAAACAGGCCCTATGTTGTTTCTCCAGCCCAAAGCCCTCTTCTCCACCCACTACCGCTGCATATGAAGCAATTACGAGGCAGCGACTGAGTGCGATGCAAACGTTCGACTTACAGCTGGACAGATATTTGAAACAAGTCACTGTTTAATTAGGTTAGGCAGCCATTTCCTCCCTACAAATTAAAGCCCCAGAACTGCACACAATTAATCTGCGTCTGCGGGTCCCGCACGGTTCCCCAGGAGAAGCCGCTCCGGTTCCTTAGATCTGACCCCGAGGGTCCTCGCCACCGCGGGAAAAAAGCAATTATAAAAAACAGCTCTCACTCTAATCTGCACAAACTCCTGCATGCACACAGTTATTGATATTCTAGACCAATGAAGGAAACTTAATTTAGGCTTCCACTATTAACCATAATAACTGTATTACAGGGCACTGCTGAAGTAGAGGCTGTAGAAATGATTGCAATTTAACAGAAACTTATAATTAATAATGAATAAAGGGATAACAAATGCATTTCTCATTATCAGTTGCTAGGTGTCTATGAAAATGTTAGTGCTTTAAAACGTTTAGTAATTATTTAGTAACGGTTGTAAGATTACAACTTTTTTTATTTCTCTATGTAATCCCCTGCTTCATTAATGCACTTATCTCAGCGTTTCACTAGTGCTTGGATACCATCTAGGTGGAACGTTTTCTCAATAAACTGGAGCCATGATCAGACTTCCTGCTTCACGTCTGAAACACCGGCCTTCCAGGAACTCCTGTAATGGCCCAAACCATCAGAGCAGTGGAAATCGCTTTGTTGTGTTTGTGAATGATTTTGTGTGTCCACATACTGTGTTTCTTCCACAATTTGGGGACAAGTTATTGGCTGATTTTTGTATGATAAACTTGCTGAATGTTCATGGGAATGATTGCAGCGGGCTCCGAGCCACGTCAGCAGGGATAATCATTCACAGATACAGTACATGGCCTTCTTTAAAACATTTCCAGCATTCAAATGTTTTACTACAGCTAAGACTGTAATAGTCTCATGAGTCTTACATGAGTAAGTCTCATGTCAGTCATATCAGAAATTTCATCACAAGTCCCGGTTTGACTAGAACGCCCCATTGTATATCAGGAATATAGACACCTTAATGCTTTTACAGTCCAGTTGTTTTGTTTGAAAGAAAGGGCTGCTTAAGGGTTATTGGCACTGGTTCCACTGACTTCTTGTGCATCCAAAATTTTGTTTCCCATTGTCATGTCTTTCACTTATAAAGCCTCCCAAAACATATCAATTTATTGTATTTAAATGACATGAACTTACACAATGAATTGGCCTATTAATGTTCTACAGATGTTCCACAGAAGAAAAAACACTCCTCTGATGTGGAAACATGGCAAAGTGTATGTCTGCTCAAATTACTGTTACATAACGTGAAAAACAATTACTGTAGGTCATGGACAACTGCATCCTGAAGAAGATAACATACAGTAAATGCCTATTTTAATTATCCTGTACCATTAACTCATTATGAGTTGTAGAGATTTCTGGGTATGATCAGGATAGCTTTTGTAAAAACCATTTACTTAATCACTGTTGATATCATTTTATATATATAAATTTATATATTTTGTGTTAACATTCTTCATTTTTTACTTCATGTCACTAGCTAAGAAATATGATTAGTGTAAATAATCATAATAATAAAAAAATAATAATATACATAACATACATAATATACGAAATAGATTATATGTAGATTAATTATAGATTTTGTTTGTTCACTTTTATGATTATGAAGACAAACGTAAGAAAATCTACACACATTTTGTAACATACCTTAAATTCCTAAAGGATAAAATATGTGAGCAGTAACACAAATTGTTGACAAAGCAACTTTAAGTCACTTCACAAATAATGATTTTTTTTTTAATACAAAACATTTTAAATATAAAACTCCAATTTGACAAAGTGCAAGGCAGTTTTATAAGTTGTTTAGCAAGATTAATGTTATGTGCGCTGAAACAAACTGACGGACTTTATTTGATTCAACAGAATTGCTTACCTGTAAAAGTGCTCTCAGTCTGTGCATTTGCTATAAGCACAAAAGCAGATCCTGTGGTGTGCAACAATCCACTCCTTTTTAAATTCCCCTGTTCCCTGAGCTGCCATCTGCACACTGAGCACCTCAGAAAATCCAGAAACCCTGACCGTTCAACCATCATTCATCGATTATACTTATTATACATCACTAAATTCTGTATTTACCAGCAGGTGGGCCACACAGCGAGTGGTATAGAGAGTGCGTGTGTGTTTGTATGTGTGTGTGTGTGTGTGTGTGTGTGTGTGTGTGTGTGTGTGTGTGTGTATGAAAATTCATTGTCTTTCAAAAATAAAACAGCACTTGTATTCTGATGTAGAAGTATACAGGAACAAGGAAAAGCCATTTGACCACACGTCATGGCCGTGTCCCATTTTACTGGCTAATATTCCCCTGAGTCAAATTTAATGGCTGCTTGAGTGCCCTCAATCTTTAAACATTCTCCATCATTCTATGTTTCATTTATTTTTCAGGATGACAAAAAATAAGGCCAAGGTGAAAAACACGAAGAAAAAAAAAAAAAAAAAAAAATAAATAAATAAATACCTCACGCTCAAGAACCCTACCTGAGTGACACTTAAAGGGCTGTTTAAGGGAGCCTGTCCTTGTTAATTTGAGCACATTAAAACTGGGCTCAGGGCTGGAGAACAGGATTTGCATCTCCTTCACGAGCTGACTTTGCAAGTGTATTTGTCTACAAAGCAGTTTTAAATGAAGCTATACATGATTCATGCACTGTACTTTCAAGTCGCTCCTTGTTGAAGAGCGAATCCTCTACATTTCTGTAGGCTAATTATTTGAAGCTGTCTTGGGCTGGGAAGGCAACTTGGCGTAAAAGGTTTAAATGCACAGACGTAGGAAGCATACAGAAAAAGAAATACTCAACTAACAATTATAGGTTAAATATTAAATGATTTCTGAAAGGCTCTGTAAAACTTTCATTCCAGGCTTTTTAGGTATGTGACTTTTTCTTAATTTTAGATCTATCTATCTATCTATCTATCTATCTATCTATCTATCTATCTATCTATCTATCTATCTATCTATCTATCTATCTATCCATCCATCCATCCATCCATCCATCCATCTGGGATTTAACCCTAGAACGGTTATTTATCTAAGTTTACTCTAAAGTAGAATAAGTGAAGATATAAAGAGAAACTTATGAAATTTACAGGACTGCCCAACACTCCCCTTTTCCCCCTTTGGCTACACAGCATGGATAAGAATTTCAAATTACTTTCACCCCTGAATATCACCCACTCTGAGGAAAGTACTACCCACCCTCTTCTACATACATTAGCTCACAGATACACACAGTTGGCTAGTTTCTCTGACTGAAAGGAGAGTAAGAGTATGCCACCCCTCCTGTCCAGACAGCACAGCCAATTTTGCATCTTTGGCTCCCAGCCATGGACAGCTGTGGCATTTGCAATTGCGATCGCCCAACAAAAGGATGAACACTTTGCTGTTGCGCCACTTGGGAGTCCTAAGGTGACTCTTTCCCATGAGATTTTTAAGCAGTCGATTAAACAAAAAACAAATCAACAACAATGACAACAACAACAACAACAAAATTTCCCACGTACTGTACAATAGACATGTGATTAACTATCTATGTGTTCTCTAAAAATCAACAACAATAGATAGAAACAGATTTAAGGAAATATATATATATATATATATATATATATATATATATATATATATATATATATATATATATATATATATATATATATATATATATAAATTGATAGTAAATTGATATATAAATTGATAGTCTGTCCAGTCGGTATAGACATTTAAAGCATTTTATGCTGGTTGAAGATAAATATTTAGTTATAGACAGTCTATATACAGGTAGGATTCGTTGAATAGACATGTGCCATATTGCTAATTATTGCTACAACTGTGCCATAAACGATGGGGCTAGTTTAAATATAAAATATAAATAAAATATATATAAAAAGAAAAAAATATATATATAAAATATATATACACTGTATAAAATATAGCTAGTTTGTATTGTTACTGCGAATCATTAGCATGCAAACGTATTTTCTTGCTTCAGAAAATGAATTGTACCACTTGAAAATATTTGTTTATTAGTTTACTTTACACTTTAACAATGTATTTATTTATTTTAACCCCAAACCCTGAGGATCCTAAAGGTTCTAGTTTGCCTTTCATTCAGCGGAATAGATTTAAGCAACAAAACCCATATATGAAACAAAGAGTAATTTAGAACTAAATGTACTAGAAAAAAAAAGTTAATGGAGTCATGCTTTTTGCTTTGTTAAAAAAAAAAAAAAAGTTCAGTTTGAAGCAGTTAGTAAAGCCCAGGTGAACAAGTCAGTGGCTGGTCATCTTTCATGTCAGGTAGAGAAAATAAGCAGTTATTGGATGTTTATTGGTGAAATAGATCAGGTTCTCTATCAAATATTAGATAGCTGGCATGGAGGACATAAAATTTATGTTGCTTGGTGAGTATCCATCACATACACGTCCATCAAAGAGATTCACTTTGATTGTTCAGAGCAACATCCAAGAGTATTAGAGATTGGAGTATGTCACTTTGTTTTCATCGTGATAGTGAAGGATTTCCGAGGCAAGCCAACTGACAGTCAGGTTTCGAGACAGGAGAGACACGAACGCGCTAGTCTCATCCTGTTCTCAATTAAAAATGCATCACACCTCTTGTCCCTTCGGACTGCACTCTGACACCTGATCACACCATACAGCTGACAAAAAGGAGAAAATAATAGTATTGTACAGATTCTCTGTTCATATGAGAGAACAAAAGATCCATCCAGAGGGAAAATACATTAATACACACTAAAATGTCCCTGTGAAAACAAAGCACGTCGAATAACCTTTGTTCTGCGAGCTGCTCATTGCAGCGAAAGGTTAAAAAGACACGGAGAACATCTTTGCGCTCCCTCTCAGCATGTTTAAAATTTCTGTTTCATTTTGATAGTGACAAGGCAGCACACCAAGGACAGAGTTACGATTCCGAGCATTCTCAGAGAGCAGCGGAAATATACTTTTGTATTCATAATTAATTTAAAGTTTCAGTGAAATAAGTTTCCCATGAATAAGAAGCATGCAGAGAAAACAACAAAGTGTTTTAGTGCTTTGCTGTGATAAAGGAAATAAAAGTTGCATGGCAAAGGGGATCTGAATAATTCAAGCTTAGACAAGGCGATGACATTATATTGTCCCTCAGTTTGGTTACAAAGGCGGTGCATTTGCATATTTGACATGTCAAAGCAATAAGCATGAACACAAATCAGTCTAGTGGAGTTACACGGTTACACAGAACTTACTGTATAACAGCATGATGCTTAAAACACTAAATTAAGCATGATTTCCACCAATTGCCATGATAAACGAGTCTCTTATTCTGAAATCGGGGATGACTAAGGTTTAGGATGAACATTCCACAATAGCCTTATTTAACAGTTTTGCCGAAGTTTGTGCCTGCAAACTAACGTAATGCAAATGTTTAAAACAGTTAAAACACTAAGCACTAAGTTCATTTGAGTGTGTGTCTTACAGTGCATTATGTAACAAGGAGGCATTACGCATGCATATGAAGGCAGCTTTGTCTCATGGAGAGCAAAATGATTAGACGCTTGGGAACCAGTGCAAGGACAGTGGGCCCCGGCTCATCAACAACAAGGCCTGCGTTTGTGCTTTGATTTAAGACTGGCTTTAAGGGAAGCAGATGTGTAGGTGTGTGATAGGCTTAGCAGACCTCTCTGACATGATAATACAAGAGCCAGGAGTAAACTGTGAGGGCTCCCTGATTTTTTTCTGGCTTGACATCAACAGGTATTTAACATTGAGCGTACAGTAAGAGGTAATAACAAATTGAGGCAAATGCTTAATGATAAAACCGGCAGCATGACGACTGAAGTATTCGTCCTTGTCTGTACTGTAGAGTCTAAAACTCTACTGCCAAGAACATAATATTTCACCCATGAAGTTTTTGTTTATTAGCAAGCTTAAATTAGATTAACCAAAAGTACCATTATATGTCATTCTGTGAGAGCACTGTTGACTTAGTGGTAGGTTTCTCGCCTACCATGCCGAAGGACCAGGTTTGATTCCCAGCTAACACCCATCTGGATAAACCCGGGTAAAATGGAAGAGTTGCGTCGAGAAGGGCATCCGATGTAAAACCATCAACATCTTTTAGATCACGCAAGTTGAAAGTCCACAGACTCTTGGTGTGGTTCTGGACAAATAGCAATTATATTGTATATACTGTACACTGTATGGTCAAGCATTTGTGCATTCGCTGATAAAGTGTCATGGCCGACGTTTCCATTGCATATTGGGAAGGCTAAGGCTTTCCACTAGATTTTTAGAGCTCATATGTGGGAAGTTGTATTTATTTAGCTACAAGTACATTAATGAGGTCATTGCCTCATATGAAGCCTGTGGTGCAGTTGGTCCTTAAAGAGCTCATTGGGGTCACTTGAGTTCTTCCACTCCAACCTTGAGTTCTTCATAGAGTCTGTTTGTACACAGGCGCGATGTCATGCTGGAACAGGTTTGGGCCTGTTATCTCCAGTGATGGGAAATTGGGACCCGCAAACGTTTGGCCATATAAGTTATATAGTTATAATATATCTTTTGATTGGAATTCTAACAACTTTATTTGCTTTGTTTCACTTTTGCTGCTTAGTTTCTTTGTTTGGACTGATGACTATGTATTATGTAATGAAATTATGAAACTATTAGACCCTATTGACCCTACCATCACTTCCTAAATAGGCTCTGAACCCTCCTCTGTTTAATCCGCAGACCCTCATAAAAAGAATAAATGAAGAAGTGACACTGTCTCTAGGCATTTTTTCCTCTTTTTTTTTTTTTTTTTTAATCATCTCTGTCATATATATGTGCTGTCCTGCTGTGTTGAACATGGCCAGAGTCATTCTACAGTAGCCAGAGAGCAGCAGTGCTAAGCTCATTCGGGTCTAATTAATTTGCTCTTATTAGATAAATAAGTGGGTGAGGGGGTCCGCTCTCTCCACAGTGACACTGTTTGCCCAGTGGAGATTCAGTAATAAAGTGTACAAATTCACCAGATAATTGTTAGCTGATACTGCCGCTGCCCCCTCAAGTGTGCGTACTTGAACCATCCGCTCCAAGCCCGGGGGTGGGGGTGGGCTCTGGTGTGTGTGTGTGTGTGTGTGTGTGTGTGTGTGTGTGTGTGTGTGTGTGTGTGTGTGTGTGTGTGTGTGTGTGGCTGAATGTATTTAGGAGAGGGTGTTACTGCATTATTCATTTCTAATGCTAAGAGCCTGTGGTGGTGAAGAGGGAATGGGGTCTCTCCCTTGGTCTGGAGTCAAGGAGAGGGAGGAAATTACCAGGCCAGACCTGTTCGCTTGGACTAATAGCCAAAAGGCATTCTCACAGACAGATAAATGGATATTTAAATTAGATTTGCTTTGGACATTCAACTGAGATAGTTTTCATTAGATACATAATCATTGAGGCAACACGAGCACCGCTGCTATTGACTCGCTTAAGATGAAGGCAATATGAAACAAACCGGCACCTTGCTCTTAAGACTAATATGATACTCCACCCATACCAATGTTACCATTAAAATGATAATTTAAGGTGGCAGCTTTAACTGATATTCAGATTCACGTCTTGCTTGATACAAGGAGAGATGTCAATTAAAGGGTGGAAAGAAGAAGCCAACCAAGCTTTATTTATGATTCTTAAATCAAAACATTATACCATGTAATAGAAAGTTAATGAGTCGAAAGCAACTGTTCCTCTGCCCCGCCTCGAATGACACTAGATTTGAGAAAACAGGAAAGTTGTAGTTGTGCGATGTGAGGTTGTTGAAGCAGTAGTATGAGGAGACGGATATGGAGCGGATTTAGAGTTATAATAGCTTTCTGCAGCATTGATTTGTCTGCTCTTTTCCCCCTTGTATTTATGTTTTTGGAATCCATTTGCTTGTGCTGAATACGTTCAGCTCTATCCATCATCCCCCTCAGGGCTTTTCAATGTGCATATGAAAAAAAAAATAAAAATAAAACTTTGTTCTTCCTCATTCCTTCATTCCATAGTATGAGAGATTCTCTGATTAAGTGGAGTTAGATAAAATCCACCGGGTAGAAATTTATGTCTGTTAAAATCATTCTTGAGGGGGCCGTAAAATGCAGACATATCAAGTTAACCCAGGGGATCGCCCCTCTTTGGTCTCCGAGGTGAGCCACAGGTTTAGAAGAGTGAAACTGACTGGACAATGTCAGTTAATTAAGCATTTCCATGCACTGTTTTTCAAATGGGCTTTCTACAGGCGGCCATGGTTAACCGAATGCATTTCTTTTCTTTAAAGCTTTACTGTCGAGCTCTAAATCAAAAGCTTTAGAAGGCTAGATGTGGAGGGATGCTGTCTTTAACCAGGATTGACAGAGGCTCACCGCTCAAACACGTCCACTGAATTGGAGAATAGGTAAATTTGTCAGGAGACAAAAGACTGGCAGATTCCAAAGCAATACTCTCACTATATACTCCATCTAATAAGGTATTAAATAGGTCTGATCAGCTCAAAGGAGATTCTGGTGGTTATGGAGGCAGCAGCACAGACCGAAATCCCTGACATTATCCCAATCAGACAGTTTTACATGTTTTCAGGCTGTTATCAGCCTCATAGGTGCAGTCATGATTGTTGTGCATTGTCCACATTATAGATTTGGTTATGAAAGCAAGGCAGCAGTTCAATTTGTCTGGTTTTAGTAATCTTCTGGGAAACCTCAACACACAAATCACTGCTAAACCACTGATGATCGGATAGTGCTCCCTAGGAAATCAGAAAGAAGTTTCATTCATCACATATAAATTATTGCAAATTGAAATTATTCAATCATCAAATATTGCTGTAAGTAGGCTGGGGTCAGCCATTATACTGTATGCGCCCTTGGAGCAGACAGGGTTAAGAGCTTTGCTCAAGGGCTCAACAGCGGCAACCTGTCAGAGGTGGGGCTCGAACTGCTGACCTTCCGATCAGTAACTTAATCGCAGGAATCAAACATACAGTATATATATATATGATTCCCGCGCCAGGTACAGTATGTGTCCATGGAATTTGCATGTTCTCCCCATGCTTGGTGGGTTTCCTCTCACAGTTTAAAAACATGCAGATTGCATGTGTGTGAAGGTTCTACTGAAGGTCGTATAAACGCAAACAAATACAATGATCGCCATTGGCCTCAACAGTCCCTAGTTGGACTACAGAGGTTCCTACATGAATGGATGGATTAGGTTTTTATGATTACTATCTAATTATATAAAACGGTATGTTGTAAAAGATTTACATTTTTCACATTTGGTTCATGCCATTGTAAAGAATCCATCCTGTAAAACATTTTAGAGCCTTTTCCACATGAATTGAAACACTCAGAAATGTGACAAGCAAACGCTCATCAAACCTGGACAGTGAGTATATTTTTGAATCTTCAGAAATATCTTCAGCTCTTTAGTTTCAGTGAGCATGTGGACACTGTAGCCTCGAGTTCTTAACTTAAAGCAATATAAAGTGATGTAGCTCTCCAGTGTATAGGTCTTTATCTACCCCAAGGCCCAGCGTGTGTGCATTCTGAGATGCTTTTCCGCTCAGCACAGCTGCAAAGAGTGATTCACTGATATACTGTTACTGTACCTTAGTGTGAACAGGTCTAATCAATCTTCTCTGACCTTTCTCATCAACAAGGTCCCATAGGACTGCTCTCATTATGTATTTATGTATTTGTTTCACACTCTTCTGTTGGTGGGTATATTTGTAATATATATATATATATATATATATATATATATATATATATATATATATATTACAAATTGTGACCTGGATTTGCATGATTTTAGGCTTAGCACAGCTAATTAGATAATTGCATTAATGATCAGGTGCATGTGTTCCTATTAAAGTGGCCGATAAGGGCGTATTTGTAAATTTAATATCAGATGAACAGAAATAGCACCCTACTTATGGAATTAATTTGACATATTCCTACTGTGTTATGACACTAGATGTTGGTCTATTAGTCTGTTAAATACAGAAAAAAAAAAAAAAAACTAATGAACACTGTGACTACAAGCCTTTTGGAGTCGAATCTACATTTGACTTTTTTTCTGAAACACCAAACTGGGAAAGCATTTGCCTTGGATGGCATAAGTGTGTTCTTTGAGCTATGCAAAAGAATCACACAACACAGTGTAAATCAGGCATGCATGTCATGGCCCTCTACGAGAAAACACTTAATCTCCGCTTGTCTACGAGGTACAAGGGAGGAATGGTGAGAAAGGCTTCACATTGACATAGTATTTCAGCTTAATCACGTCGCCACATGTTCTTTAAGTGACAGAAACACAGGCACGCAGGAAAAAAAGAACAGCGGCACACAGTGACACGGGAAATCAGCACGCTGTCAACACCAAACGGTGTATGGCACGCCGCTACACAAGCCCTGTTTGGTTACATGTCATGGCTGCTTCAGTCACACAGCACGAGTTATGGTAATGCTTGCTGAGGCGAGTAGGTGTGTGTTTATTTATACCTTAACAAGCAGAGCATGCCTTGTTATGTGTGTTGGTGTGTGTAGGTATGTTTGTTTGTGCACTAGTGAGAGAGCTCTGTGTGTGTGCGTATGTGTGTGTGTGTGTGTGTGTGTGTGTGTGTGTGTGTGTGTGTGTGTGTGTGTGTGTGTGTGTGTGTGTGTGTGTGTGTGTGTGTGTGTGTGTGTGCGTATGTGTGTGTGTGTGTCCGTGCACGTGTGTGTGTGTGTCAGCGCATGTGTGTGTGTGTGTCAGTATAACTTTTTTCGCACTGGCAGCGTAAGAGGCGAAGGCAGGCCTGGCAGCAGACAGCGCCTCCCGCTAGAGGCTTTCAAGTCTACTTACACTGGCTTCTTAGGACTTTTCATGTTCTTATGGAAAATATCCCTTTGAAATCCCCAAGCTGCACATTTTAATCTCATTTGTGAGGGAGAGTGATGCTGAGACAGGGCTAGGGAGAGACAGGGCTTTGGAGAGAACATTACCTCTCTCTCCTCTGTGTGACTCTCTCTCTCTCTCTCTCTCTCTCTCTCTCTCTCTCTCTCTTTAAAGCATAATTTCATTCGTCAGGAGAATCCCTAGGCTGGAATAGCAGGAGTGATTTAATTGATTTTAATCATCCACCTGAGAGAGGGAATTTGCGGCCTTCTATCCTGAAAGATAATGCCAGCCTTCTTTCAGAATATCTCACTCTTCGTTAATGGGTTGCCTTCCTGCTGTCACCCAGTAAAGGGCAGGGCTGACGTGTTCGTAATAATAATAATAATAATAATAATAATAATAATAATAGGGGATTGCTGTAGCACAACAGGTAGTGTTTCTGGTTTGAAACCCAAGCTTGGTTAAGGGCCTCTATAGTTTTTTCTCATCTGCTCAAGTCCATACTGGTTTCTTTGAGTTTTCAGATTTCCTTATGCATCCCAACAAACACTCCAGTAGGCTGGTTATGTCAATGTACAGTTGGGTGTATGTCAATGTAGGGTTTCAATGTACAGTATGTGTGCATGGTGTATTGGAATGGATAGGTTTCCCATCTAGGGAGTAGTTTCATGCCTAGCATTCCAATAATAATCATAATAATAATAATAGTAATAATAATAATAATAATGCATAATTTTTATATAGACCACACACGATGAATCAAATGTACATCTGTGAATTGATTTATATTGAAATTCATTGATCATTATACAATAGTTATGAAAATAGTTATGAATCAATCAATCAATCAATCAATCAATTAATCTCGCTCTTCCCATGTCCCTGGCTTGAAGTTTCTAAATATTCAAAAGCAGTAATCTGAGATGTTTAGGTGTCGTTCCCTCTGGCCTGATGAACCTGTAAGTGAGCAGCCTGGCTTACCAGACAGTTGCACAGTGCAGCTCTTTAACGAGGATCTATACTGTATCAGAGACAGTCATAATAACTAATGCATTGGATTGATTTAGAAATGCACTGAGGAAAAGTAAATCCCTGAACTGCCAATACATTCATTCATCTGCATTCAGCCCTGTGATGAAAGACACACAGATGTCCATAGTTCCAGTCAAACCCAATAAATTCTAAAATAACTAGAATGATTTTAGATGTAATAACAGAAAATGAATGACAGTGGTTTTAAAACTCTTTTTAAACACTATGCTCTATAAATATACTATATAATACACAGTAAATATGAGTTAACATTTTGAATGGATAATGTACTGTAATATGTTTTAATGACAATAAAAATACATACATCAATGATAATAAAAATAAATAAAACAGTATGCACAACAGCGTGGGGTTAGTACACAACAGTGCTTCTGGTGAACTCATGCACTGTACAAGCTACAGATTAGCTTTAAGTGTTTACTGTTTTCTGTAATCTTATATGGCAGGCAGCACAATTGCATGGGGTGCATTAAGGATTCAAGAAGTTATTGAAAAAATTTTAATTAACCCCAGTGCATACAGTATAATTTGGGTTGGAGTTTATTCATATCCATAAATTATATATGTGTTTTAATTGCTTCAGTTCCTACAGTATATCTGTAATGTATAGTATGGTCAATCAGAGATGTTATGCAAGAAAAAATAAAAATAAAACAGGGGTGGATAATATAATAAACCAGCATAAGAGCTTCACTGCACCATCTATGTGTTCCTAGGGTAATAGACATCATTCTTTCTAAACATAATACCTCTTTTGGTGTTTTCATGATACTGGTAGAGAGCACTGTCTAATAATTTTACTACAAAAACTTCCACAGATGTAAAATTGGGTTGAGATCTACTGGCTATAAAGGACAAGCCATATGATTTAAAGCATTTTCATCCCATTCGAACCATTGAGTAAGTCCTCATTCCCTGACAATAGTGTCATCAGGACATCAGGAAAAGCCCACTCCTAGGATAGGATAAAGTTGATCATTTTATTTGCAGTAACAATTCAGTGAAAATTAAATGCCCCCCTGCATCATGAGATGAGATATAGGAATCTCACCTATATCAATAAGAATTTCGTTTATTTATAAATGCTTAGAATGTGCATTGGACACAAACTCTTCATGGCCAAGACTTAATCACTTAAGTGGAACTGGCATTTTGAAGTTGATGACAATCCATCGTTTCAGTAAATACTCCAATTATTCCAGTGTCCCTAACCACATTAGTGTGAGTGATTCTAAAATGGTTTGTGACTCTGAAAGTTTAATTTTTCCCCCCTCTCAGCTCCCTTTAGGATATCCCTTCAATTTGCTTTATGAGAAATATGCTGAACAAAAGCAAATAGAATGCAAAAACAAGCTGTAACAAGCCATTAGTTTTAAAATGGTTTGGTGAATAATATAGCATACAGGAATAGCGAAACAGCTGATAAACAGCTTGGGGAGGGAATTTCAAATTGTAGTATACTAATATTTAATTTATTGTCTTCACATGGGAACCAAGCAGTTAGCAGCTGGAGTTTTAGATCAAAAGCAGGAAAACACAGTGATTAATGCTTCGTCAGACTGACCACAAACAAGGCACAGTGGTATTTAACTACACTGGTGTCCACATGGTAAAATGCGCTACTCACAATAGCGTGGACTAATCACTGTGCCCTGTAATAAAAATCATGTTTCTGAGCAGAAATGTGCAGAGGTGTGCTCCGAGTACATGAAGAAACATTCCGGCAATGAAAAATAATCTGACATAATCTTAGCAAAGCTGATGTTTATCCATATATCAGGAAGAAAAACCATTAGTGCTGTATTAATACAAAACTGAATTACGTTCATCACAAGTGGATGAATCTATTAGACAAACTGATCAGATCATATAAAATGATGCTTAAATTTCATCATCCTGGAAAAGAATGCTACCAGTAAATTAAATACCAGCATAGATAGCTAGTGCTTATTCGATATTTTGTCTGATAATCCAATTTTAAGACAAGGCAATAACCTGCTTGAGATAATCTAGTCATCAAATCTGACATTTATCCACTAATTCAAAGTTCATGCATGATCATGTAAATCATTAACACTGCATCAGGGCTTACAAAGTGAAAATGAATCATATTTAATTAAGTGTATGTAAATGAATCACTCAAATCATTAGCGAGAAATAAATCATTGGCAAAAACATATGTGTAAATTTAACACTTTAGGTTATTATCTATTATACTATTATATGTACAACTGTTAGTTCTGACCAAGTAATCTGATTGGATGAGAAGCATTACAGCACTAGGGCATTTAACTATGTATCACTCTGTATCACAGGTGTTCTAACAATCGTTACTTGAGCTAACTGTTACCAACATGAATGAAATTTTTATCTTCTATACATATAATTAAATTGTAAATTTGGTATGTCTGTACATTGACAATATTTGCAAAGGAATAATTTAGGGGGATGTAAGATGAGTAATAGAACACATCATGATGGTTTTTGGAATTTTTCTTTGTCTGTTTGTCTGTTTGTTTGTGCACGCATCATGTAAAAACTACTGAACGGATTTTAATGTTGTTGTTTTTTTTACAGGTATATTTGGCCAAGCTTGAGATAACGTACAGTATAGGCTTTTTGAAATATATATTTCATCGCAATCGATCCACAGAATAAAAGAAATGCTACTTTGAAATTTAAATTGAAAATGCCTTTATATTATGAAATAATCATCCTTGAAAAAAATCATTAGTTCATCTCGAAATCCAACAGATTGCGCTGTACATTTTAAATACATTCTTAATACACATTTTTAGTTGAAATCTACTTAATAAACGCAATTTTACATCTTAATACCGCGCACTATATGGTAACATGTAAAAATTTTAAAAAGTTCATTCTAAAATTCAACAGCGTTCTATGGCATTGTACTTTTTTAAAAACGTGCTTATGAGTATGCAATTAAATTCTATGCGAACGAATCGCAGGAACACCTAGTATAATATAAATTTGCAATTTTGTATTCTAATATTTATCCCCCTTGTTTATCAAATGCAAATAAACAGTATCGGTTTTCTATCAGTTTTCTTTAATTAAATAAATCTGGATGAATTATAACGTATACCGCAAAAGCATTCTCTTTTAGGGATGTCTGTCCCATCAAATGGTTGGTTAACTACATGGGATGAAAAGGCCCTTCGGCAGCAGTCAGGCTTGTCCTAACACCCAGACCACAGTTATGGTTTCATACACATTTCACCTAAGGGCCTGTTTGGATTTGTGTTTTTCAGCTGGAGGGTATATGACATCAGCAGTAAGCATGTCTCTGGAAAGGGTTTGCTATGGTACAGTACTTAGTGAGATAACACAGAGTGTATGCCTGTCAGTGGGATTATAAATCATCTTTTCAATAATATACTGTAAGGGTGAGTTTAGTTGATTCCTTATGATCGCAGCAGTAGTTTTTAATATACAGAGCTACAGTATCCAGTTGAGGTTATCTCATGAAATTTTTACAGCATCTAGTAGTCTCAAGTGGTCTCCCATCCAAATACTAACCAAACCCAACCTACTTACCAGCCAAGACAAGTTTTAGCATTAGAAAAGTTTGGACATGTTCAGAGTGGTATGACCATAAGTGGTTCTCCAAAGTTTGTAAAATCGAGCACACACTCACGCACCAAAATATTTGCTATGGGCAATTTGGAAATGTCAATCAGTCTAAACCACATCTCTTTGGACTGTGGAAAGTAACTGAAGTATCTGGAGATAACCCACCAAGCATGGGAAGAACATGCAAGATTTGAACCCTCAACCTGCAAGGCGACAATGCTAACCACTAAGCCAGAGTGCCACCTGGTATAATGTATGGCATATTTTATAATAAATCATAGCAAATGACTTAACTGAAGCTATCACCAGAATCATAATGTGCATAGCTATTACTAGTTATTGCCAGTTTCATCTTGTGACCACGTTTGCATAAGTCTGAATAAACTATGTTGACCTGGATGCATATGCAGATCATTTTATATAAATTATATCAATTATATCAATTATATCAATTATATCCATGGTGGCACAGCAGGTAGTATTGTCACTGGGGTTTCTATCCTAAGCTTGGGATTAGTGTCTTTATGGAGGTATTCATGTCCTTCCCATTTTTTCTGTGTTTATCTAGTTTTCTTATACCTTCCAAAAAATGTTATTTATGAATTGTTTATACTAAATTGCCCCAGGTGTAAACAAAAGTGGGAATTGTGCCTTGTGATGGACTAGAGATCCTTCCAGGGACCTTATGTGGAGTGTTCCTTGTATAGACGTCTGATCCACTAAGACCCTGGCCATGATAAAGAAGAGGTTAGAGACATTAAATAAATAAAGAAAGAAAAAAAGAAAGAAAGAAAGAACTGTGTGCCTGTGATTAGAGCAATAGCCTCATCTTAGACCTCAGTGCTCAGGCCTCCAGTTTGGTGAGAACAACATTCTCATCACATCAGGCAATGTTCTAAACTTTTATAACATCAGCAGGCATTGATGTTTGCCCTAGTTTGTTTCATTGCTGCCAAAAAAAAAAAAAGAAAAAAAGAAAATAGATGCAGAGACATTTTTGGATTGTCATAAAGTTATGTTTACATCCAGATGTCATTCCAGTCCGTGGGAATTGTGTAAATACCCCACAGCATCACAACATGTCAAGAGAAAGCCTCTAGGTTTTCTTATACTGAAGTCCCTCCGCACCACACACTAGACACTATATAGCTCCTAGAGCAAGATACACTTTATCAGGTTTTCGTGGTTGTACATAGAGTACAGCGTGAACCCAAAACCCTCCTAGCGAGGCTAAAATCCCAGAAGTGTATTAAGCTGTGCTATTCACTGAATACTGTGTGTAATTCCATGATTTCACATTCCAATCACTCACTCGCTTACTGGTTCACTCATTCACTTGCTCACTCGCTCGCTATCTTTCTCTTTCTCTTTTTCTGTCTCTGTTATACAGCTATTTTTACTGAGCTTCATTAATCTTTGTTGAATACAATGACATACATCTTTAATGTGCTTGCTGTCAAGTCATATTTCAGTTCGGGAGCAGCAAAGTGAATGACAGCAAGCAAGATTAATAAATTTAACATGGACTGTATAAATTTTTAACCGAACAAGAATGAGGGGGTGGGCTCTCTCCCTCTCTCTCTCCCTCTCTCCCTCTCTCTCTCTCCCTCTCTCTCTCTCTCTCTCTGCTTTTTTTTCTGGTCTGTTTTCAAACCAGTAGATTTATGGGAAGTAAGACGATTGCATTTGCCAGAAGTTGAAGGTCTCAGTATAAATAGATTTACATGTCATTAATAAGTAAATTAAGGGAAATTCTCTTCAAGTTGACAGAAGCACATGATCAGATTCTCCCCATTAAAGGAGTAACCTGAAAAACCACGGTGGAATAGCAGGAGTCAGGGCACACATCATCTTCCCTGTCCCCCTTCCTCTTTTCCTCTCCTGCTCTCTCCACCCTTTAATTACCGGGATGTGATTATGGATCCGGTACCTTGCCACCTAGGTGTTGAAAAATGAGCGGCATGTAGAGCGCATCCTAATCACTCCAGACATGCAGAGGGGAGGAAAAGAAAAAGGAGTTGTTCCTACTGAAAAGGAGGTTAAAACATTTGTGAACACTGAGAGAATGATTTTTTTTTTTTTTTAGTGCCTTTTCATCCGTAATGACTTTAAAAATATTTAATTCAAATCTTAATTCCTTCAAGGCAAGCATGAATTAAAATGATTAAGGTGCTAGTTTAAATTAACATTTTAAAAAGGTACAAAAAGAGGGAAAAAATATGATGATCTTTTTTTTTTCCCCCTCAGTGGTGGTGTTAAGGGGGTTCTTTTAGGGTCCCTGCAGAGATCATTTGCTGTACATTTAAACCCAATGAGAACTTTTGCAGCCCGAGTTACGGTTGATGTGAGACACGGTTTTGCAGTAGCTTTAGTGATTACAGGAAATCATATGCAAAGCCGGGGTCCTGATCCGAAGTTAATTTATAATTGTGTTAAAGTTATTAATTAGCTATGTTGTTATTAGGAGAGCATGAACTACAAAGGATTTATCTTCCTCACAACAACATGGATTGGAAGCACTTCTGCAGCCTCTTATTTTTCTTTCCTTATTCTCCTCTCCTCTCCTCTCATGCATGATTATTTTATTTGCTTTATTTACTCATATAAAACCTTTCACAAGGAATATCAACTTGAGTTGTTTTCAGATAGGTGCTCCTTCCTTCTCTCTCTCTCTCTCTCTCTCTCTCTCTCTCTCTCTCTCTCTCTCTCTCTCACTTGCTCTCCAAATAGCTGATGTTTTTATGGCTATTCTTTTCCTTTTATGAAATGATTAAAAAAGAGCATGTAAAAAAAAAAAAAAAAAAAAAAACAAGACAATGCTGTGATATCAGAGATCACATTATTTTTTTAATAGATAGGGGGGAAAAAAAGATGCTCATACACAATGTGTGACCCAAATATTTGAAATGCGTTTCGCCCTGGAATGAAAGCCTCATTGAAAATCCTCTGGAAATAACATATTGGATCCAATTTTCCATCTTAGGCTACATGCCAAACTAATTAATTTAGTGCGGAATGGGCAGTTAACTCGCAGCGCGCCGACAGCGGAAAACATAAATAAGGATCATCATGATCCGGCGTATCCCGAGGAGCAGATTGGACACATATGCACAGTTAATGTCAATCAAAGTTACTTCAGAAATGCTGCAGCTCTACAATATGGTGCTCTAACTGCACAACCACAACATGCCACGGAGAAACAGACGGGGACTCGGTTATAAACCGTTGCTTCAAACTGATACATTGAAGGCATAAATCAGGGGTGTCAGACTCCAGTCCTGGAGGGGCCCGGCTCTATAGAGAGTTGTGTTTTTTCACATCCCATTCAGCACATGAAGGCTTTGCTAATTAGCTGATGAGTTGAATCAGGTGTATTAAATGAGGTAGAATGATAAACTCTACCTTGCCACCGGTGGTCCTTCTGGACTGTCGTCTGAAACCCCTGATAGAAAAACCAGTGTGTGCTAATTAAAAAAAATATTATACATCTAAGATGCCAGAAAAATCCTATATGTATTACATTTAATTGCATATACTGTAGGTGTAAAAGATTATTAACGGGTACTGTATGTACAGTATGTAACGGAGACTTTATGTTGGATCATATTTATGCATTTTATTAATCTATCAGCTGCAAACAGTGCAAGTGTACATTTGACTTCCAGTGCCTTGTGCGTATGCATATCTATGTAGGATAACTTAAATTACTGTAGAGTGGGTGCATGTAGCGGAAAAACACTTTGGATATGCTCAAAAGAAACCCCATCTCAAAGGAAGTGCATCCTCAAAGAAGTGGAGGAAATCTGAAATTCTTTTTAATGTCTGGATCAGCAGTGGTGAGGAGCCGTGGCCTACTGGTGGCTTCGCCATTAACTGCTGGCCTAGATTCACATGACCGGGCATCCATCCAGCTCCCTACTGTACATGGCACACACGCATGCACTTATATATGGTCGTGCACACACACACACACACACACACACATATATGCACACATACACATACTGCATAGAGTCATAACTGAATATACATACAAAAAAAATAAATGGTTGAACGAAAACGCTCCAGGAGACTCCGCTGTCTTTTCTACTTCTTGCAATGTTATTGTCTAATATTAACTTTTAACTTACTGGACATTTACAAAATCCCCTCTTGACCCAGCGCTAACCATTTCTCAGTCTGGAGCAAACCCTGGTTATTAACACTAGGTCATTTTTCAGTACTGTTAGCGTATTATTACAACACGACCTCTCCACCCAGGACTTCTCGAACCAGGGCCCTGTAATGCGAAAGATCTTTCGTGTGTTCAAATACTCTTTTTCCCATTAGCTTCCCTGTACTCAGCAGGGTTAAGGCAGTTTATCAGTCACCCAGATAAAATTGCCATTGGGATAAAACCTCGCAATCTCCTGCTGTAATCCTATTTTTCCAGCGCTGCCATGTATAAAAGGCTGATAGGCCCGGTTTCGCAGAGGAGAGGAAACGGAAAGCTGACAAGCAGGAAACGTGGAGGAAAGGAGAGGAGGGGGGGGGGAGCGGGAGGGGTTGGGCGGTTGGTAGAAAAGCCTCTAGGCTCGATTGAAGTCTTACTCTGAGGTGTCGGAAAATGATCCATGACGCGATGCTCGCTAATGTGAAATAAATTGTTTTTGCACAGATGGGCTTGAGCTTGTGTTTGGATGGATTTCAAATCATTGATTCAAGTGAAATCAACTGTATTACCGTGTTTACAGATTAAACAATGTGAAGTGATTAGAAAAAAAAAGTGCATAATTTAAAGGGGGGGCTAAAAAAAAAACTAGAACATGATGCAGTGATGTGAGCCGACATCGTGGATGCGAGCAAAGTTTTGTTCATTTATTGAGTTCAAGTTCAGGAGTAATTTGTCTCAGTTTTCTGTCCCCTCCTGTGGTCTGAGGTGCCACTTATCTCCCGCACTGCCAGGAAAAAACAACGACGCTAGGCCATGTTTCTGAAGCTATGGCAAAGACATGTTTCACTGTCACCAAGCCGCCTGTAAATAACCTCAGTGGGAGCCAATGAATGTCACTGTCCTCCTCAAGAAATGACACAATAACGGCATCTCCCAATAAACCGCCAGCAAACATCTAAAGACACGGCGCAGGCCGATGAGCGCTTGGAAAAAAAGTGGAAATCATTACTTCTGAGGCCACCTTTGTTCCATCGACACCCCCTACACCCTCCCCACCATCCTCCACAGATCAACCTCTATTTAAGGATTTCTCACACTGTTTGAGTTGTGATAAATGGCCTTTGGAAATTATATGAAACTCGTTCATCATCAGATGATGAGATGTGGGAGAGCAGCGTAGTTCGAGCGTGATCAGATGCTTTTCCTCTCCCTGACATTGTTTGCCTTTAATTCATGTCAGACCGGAGAAAAAAAGTGCACTTTTGCTCCTTCAAGCCAAATTAACTGCTTTTAAATAGGATAGTCTGAGGACCATCAGATGGGTTAAACACATTAACAATCAGAGGCAGTTTTTGACATTTTCTCAGTTGTGAAGGTGAAAAGTATCATGACGCACCTTTGTATTCGTTTTATGTGTTGATATTTATGCTTATTAAATTAGAATAAAATAGAATTACATTTTTCTTTCATCTATTCCCACCATATAAGATGTTTTTTAGGGCAGACTTAGGACATGTAAGATTCAATTTTTACATTTACGCATACGTCAGCTAAATCAATCTTACGAAACTATTTCAGGTAATAACAGGTAGAGAAACAGCTACAGTATCCCCATGTCATGGATCACTACAGCTACACAGACTATAGTATGTAACATGGGACTTCTAACTTCAACAAATCTATCCAGAATTAGACATTTACATTGAATACTGCATTCATTCTAGTATAACATTCTATGTCAGTATCCACTCAGGGGCCACTTTATTAGGTACACCTGTTCTACCGCTTGTTAACACAAATCATCAAATGAGCCAATCACATGGCAGCAACTCATTGGGTGCATTTAGGCTTGTAGATATCGTCAAGACAATCTGCTGAATTTCTAAGCAAGCACCAGCGCAGGGCAGAAAGGTGATTTAAGTGACTTTAAACATGGCATGGGCTGGTCTGAGTATTTATGAAACTGGTGATCTACAGGGAGATGGGAGGTCTATACAGTAGCTTCAGAAGACCACGCCAGGTGCCACTCCAGGAAACTGAAGCTTCAATTCACACTAATTTGCCAAAATTGGACAATAGAAGAAGGACAAAAATGTTGGCAGGTCTGATGAGTATCAGTTTCATTTTACATTTCAGTATTTGGCAGACACCCTTATCAAGAGGGAGAGATTTTTATCTCATTACACATTTTACTGTATATCGTTATATATCTAAGCAGTTGAGGTGTAAGGGTCTTGCTCAAGGGCCCCAACAGGGGCAACTTGGTGGTGAGGTTTTTGAGATGGTAGAGTCCTGACTTGTATCAACTTGTATCAACGTTTCAGGCTAGTGTTGGTGTAATTGAATGTAAATATTTTCTTGGCACATTTTGGTCCTTAATAGCAGTTGAGTATGATTTTAATGCCAACGTCTACCGGAGAATTGTTGCTGTCAATGTTTATCCAGTTATGACCACAGGATAACACGCCATGTCAAAGCTAAAATGATCTCAGACTGGTTTCTTGAACATGGCAATGAGTTCACTGCATTCAAATCTACTCCAAAGTCACCAGATCTTAATCCAGTAGAGCACCATTGGGATTTGGTGGAATGGAGGATCTGCATCATGGTACCTTCAATCTGTACATTCCAAAAATCCATCATGTCAATATGGACCAGCATTTCTAAGGAATGTTTCCAGTACCTCGTTGCATATATGCCATGTAGAATTTAAGGAAGTTCTAAACAGAAAAGTGGTCCCAAGCCAGTAGGAGCGAGGTGTTCCTGATTAAGTGGCTGATTAGTGTACAATCATTACTTTTGTCCAAGCCGCACATTTTGATATAATGCACCAGTTGTTATAGCATTGTTCACACTTATGAGAACCTTTTTGTTCATATGATATTTGAGTTTTTTCATAGTGTATTGTGAACAACAAAAACGTCTAAGTGGTGGGTAAAGCTGAAATCACATGCATAAAATTCTGCACCTGAATATCATTGCTTTGATTGGACACCTGTCCAAACACACCGCTTTAGGGTTCTGTTTAAATGCACTAAATGCTGCATGTGTATACAAAAGCACCGCTTATTATGTAATGCTGTAAAGACGTGCTGACCAACTGTTTTCGCTCTGGCTTATAAGTGTTTTCTCACTAAGGTCACTTGTTAAAGTGTGAGTCCTTCACCTACACTATAAAGTCTGCTCGCTAAAGCATAACTCTTGGTTGCATTGAAAAATGACTACACATCAATCAAACCAATTTCATACTATGCTGCTCACCTCTAGCATCGTAAAGAACAATGTGACTTTACACAGGTATTGCACATGTGGCCCGGAGCCCATTAGTACCACCTGTGCATTTTTATATGATCACTGTGTGCTGCTGTAGCGGTATATAACTGCAGGCCACACATATTAAACGGGAATAGACTCCTCTATTACTTTCCGCACTGGAGTCATGCTGTAGATTGTGTTACGCCTCTATACGCCTTTTTCCACTGCTGAAATGTAGTTCATCATTTCAGTTTCGATGTAGATCTGACCTTCGGTGCTTCATTGCACAAAATGAAATATCTATGTGGAAATGTCTGCGATCCTCTTGAAGTGGGACACAACAATGAACTCAGCCTCTCAAATTACCAACTTTTCCCAAGTATTAACTTTTAAAACGCAACCCATAAAGGTCATGGAGAAAAAAAAAAATTAACTAGGTGCCATAACATGGCAGGAGAATAAAAAATAATGGACGGAATAAATTGTCATTAGCTGGCCGAGGCCCTGATTTATTGTGATATTCTACAAATTTGGAGGGCATTAAGAGTGCCCTAAATGATCACATTAACCAGTCACATAAAAAGTCAAATTAAAGAAGTGTCTTTATGTGTGCAAGGTATGGTATAACATAACCTGGATGAGATAAATTTCCCAGGAATGATGGTGTTTAAGCTTCTTCAGGAGGCTCCACGGTAGTGGAAGGAGCCGGTTTTAACTCCAGCAGGTCAGTTTTTGGAACTCATTAAAGCTGCTTGATAAGAGGTCTCATAAAAGATGAACAAAAATTAGCAGCCATAATTTGACAGAAGAACCCAGGCAACAATAATGGCAGGAAATAAACTGACAGTGGCAAGATAAGACTAATGCCTCCCCTCCATTAGGGCTCGAGCAGAGCAAATGTCATTCATATTTTAGCTGCCGAGCCCGTCTAATTGGCTGAAGCTTTCTTCTTCTGAATTACATTTCCCATATTTCTTTACCTCACCTTTAAAGGAGGATCATTTGAATTCAAAAGAAAGGTGGCAGGATTGAAGGAGGACAGAAAAAGAGAAAAAAAAATCTTCACTGCCTTTTCTTTTCTTTTGTTAATAAGATACAATTTTCACTTCTCTCTATTTCCCAGTTATAATGGCTGATTATGTTGTTATAGATTCTTCAGAGACTTTTCTCCGTCTTGGCGATTTGGGGGCTTCAAAGGCCGATGTCAGCGTCCCGAGCCTCATTTGGTCTGCCCGCTCTAGGCCACAGGTAAAGGAAAAGGTAAACACTCTGTGCTTAGAGGTAATTACCCCCTTGGTGTGACCGGGGCCGATCAGTGGAAGCTGACCCTTATGATAATAACCCTCAGGGCCATATTGTATTTCTTTTGACAGTTTAATTAGAAATTCAGCTGTAGGGCCACAAAGCAAGCTTGGCCATGAATATTTAAATAGAGTAACACCAAACGAAGACTTAAAAAAAAAATACATGAAAGAGGCCTCAATGAAATACATGACAGACATGAGGATATTGGGCAAGTGATTCTAATCAATAATCTCTTGATCTCTTACATATTAATACAGGGCCTGCTGGTATCATGCTCTGTAATGTGAGGAGAGGAAAAAAAGGAGGTGAGAGTGGGTTATAAGCGTGGTAAAGGGAGGATGTAGCTCAGAATTTGGTTTAGGACGCACCCCAAAGACAGTGATGCTGTAGACCCAGGCTTACATCAGGATAATGTGCTTATTACTGGACAAAAAGTCTATCAAACCTTTCTATAGATGTATTTGTGGAATTCTTGCGCATTAAAAGTGTTAATAAACGTTTTGGAGTTATTTTCAAAGAGGTTAGGGCAGCAATAAGGACCCCGAGGTACTGTTATTGTTGAAATAACAGCACCTTATTCTGTATGCGTTTTTCATATTAAATATTTCTTCAATTAGAATTTTCCCATCTAATTTCATGCATTTTTTATCTTATCGACATCTGTATATTTTTTAAGTGTCCATGCAGAAGATCATGCTGTGTTTTGCATCAATATTTTGACAATATAAATTTAGCTATTAACTACAAATCCATTTGAAGAAAACCAGTGTCCTTCATTCATCCTCTGAAAGCTTGAGCGACTAGGCTTGGTGCCGAAGAAACCAGGAGCCAGATTTCGTTCTAAAGAAGTCCAGGAGGACATGGAATATGAAGTGTCTGGTCAAGTAACTAAAACATATTTCAACTCACCACTTCTCATTTATTTTTTTCCTGAAGATGACGAAGATTTGACCAGACTTTTAATAAATCTACAATTTTACTTGAAGCTAAATAAACCGTAGTCGTATAAATAGTATAATTTTTTGCTTTTAATCTAGAGGTTGACGTTCAGTAGGATATAAGGTTAGAAAGAACAGAGGGTGTTAGTCGCCCTGATTTATACACACGGCATTTAATTTCCCAAACAGAATCAGAGCTGTGAGAGAAAATGCATACATGTATTATCAGAGTGAGTTGTAGGGAAGATGATAGATTAATTACACGTTAATCCAGCGGAGTAGGTTTGCAGTGGTGTACCGGGGGACGCCGCATCCAGCTCATTTATAAAATCAAGCGCCTGGGCTTCTTATTAGAGCTGATGTTTATTCACACTGCAGTAGTAGTGGATGAGGCTGCACTTGTGTCATGAATTAATGATTCTCCCTTCTACTTAAGTGTGTATTTTTCTTACCTCTCCCAGTGTGTAACAAGACACACTGGAAAAATGGTCGTTGCTGAGGAACAGCAGTTGAATAGGGGTCAAGGAAGTGCCTTCCATGGGAACCGGAGAGTAAAACCTGATTAGACATCCATATTCATATGGACACTCGGTAAGGTCAACAAGAGGCATTGCAAGAGTTAAAAGTGAGTGTGACTTGTGGGACAAAAAGCAGATCAATTTGAAGTATTATACAGATGCAAATAAGAAGGTTAAAAAAAAAACATTATCAGGAAAAAAAAATCTTTCTCACTCTCATGCAGCATACTTAAATGATAGTTCTACATTTGCATGAACAATCTGGATGGCTGTTCAGACGAGGAGAAAAAAAAGAAGTAAAAAATTTGATCATTATTTGCACCCTCAAAATCGAGAAGAGCGATGAAGCCACTAAGGCTGAGGCTTAATGAGATACCTTTTCTTCTACAAGTTCTAATACCACAGCTGTCTCTTAGGCATGGTTAACATGAAGACAAATCATTGTGGTCTGGTGTAGGATGTTTGACAAGCAGGGGAAAGCAGCATTTGGACTCCTGATATTTTTGGCCGCCGGCAGCGTGAGAAAATGTGGCTTCGCTCAAGAATATTCCACGGAAAGACCGAGATCTGGAAGTAATTAAGCAGGCCTCAAAACAAGTAAATTCCATATCACCGCAACGCACGTCTTAGACAGGAATCTGGCCGGGAGTATTTTGGTGAGGTTTACTTTCTGGAGCTTAGCAACATAAATTTGTTGTCACTGAACTATTAAACACACCAGACACATGTTGGCAGGAAGCGAGCATAGGAGGCATGGAATTGATTATGGGAGAGTCCATGAAATAATAACGCAAATGGGCCCGCTGCTGGAGTTTAATATCCCATGACAACGCTCAACTGTCAATGGCCTCCATCAGCAGCTTCTGCCAGAAAAGGCAGGATTTATTCCTCTTTTCCACACACAGATAAAGACAGGAAATGCCATCAACCAGTGGGAATCTAGAAAAAAGGCATAGCAAGGGGAATCAAGTTAAGAAAAAGAAAAAAAAATGAACAGGATGCTATGGTATGGTAGGGAATGAGATATGTTCTTCGCTCTTAAACACATAACTAATGCATCTCATCCCATTCCTGATGTTGACAAAAAAAAGTTGCAAGCTGGGAATTGAATTGTTTCTGAATTCCTAGCTGTGATTTAAATCTGGGTCGGGTTTCATACCATGACACGTGTGCACCTGGCTAACACGTTAGATGACACAGAACGGTTATAAATCTGGGTTTTAATAGATATACGCCAGGCTTATTTATTGCCTGTGTCTTTCAGTAGGGAAAGCATGTAGGGTTTTAAACGGGATTTAGTTCTTTGGAAAACCAGTACGGCTGTTTTCTTTTACTGTGGTCTGAGAGAATGCTAGTAATGCGATACTTCCATACATCCAGTGAAGGGAAACTGAAAAAGACAAAAGGATCAAATGATAAATGTCCCCCTGTTACTTTTTTTTTCCCCCTCTACCTTTCCAAACCCTCTCGAATGTAACACTCAGAAGTGAAATGAGAAAACCCCAGCGGTCCTAGTACTGACCCAATATAAACAAAAGTCTACATTTGCACTGGACCAGAACTTGAGCACTGCCAGCAATCCATCAGATTTGCTTTGGAATCTCAAGTAATGTTAGCTTTTCTTCACCTCTGTAATATAGTACCTGCGTTACGTCCAAGTTTATTTGAAATTATTTAAAACATTCTGAAAGAGACAGAGCACGCAGGATCTACGGTGATTATAATTTGACATGCCGTTTAGGCAGTTTATTTGCAATTGCCACAGAAAGTGCAATTAGCATTAACTGATACCTGGAGAAGGGGAGCTTGATTGGAAGTGAGACGGCTAGGCACGTGCACTTGATGCACGTTTTCACGGCCAATGTTGCTGTAATATGGCTGACAAATCTCCAGGCAGGGAGGATGAGAGGATGTGTGTCACATTTAAATATGGGCATCTTCTTCTCACACATGCTCACGCATATCCCACCAAACACACACCTCCCAAGGGGAACACTAATAACTGACTGTTTTTTTTTTATTTTTTTTTTTGGTTCCCTTACTTTTTATTACTGCTTATTGCTGTCATATCCCAATGAACATCCTGGAAATAAAGCTGAGGACATCATGTTATTATTATTATGAGTATATTAGAAAGACAAATATTAAAGACAATGTGACATGGAATAAAATGCTATTTGTCATTCCCAAGTCAAACATCTTTCAAAGATTAAATTCAAATCAAAGTCACATTAAAATGGCGAAATTAAAACCGTGACCAGACTTGACTGTATTAATAATAAATACACATCATCATTTTGATTATTAAACTGGAAATATATGAGGCAACGGAGACATGGGGAGAATAAAATCAATTAAGACAGTGATCCAGAATGACATTTTTAATACAAATAAATGAGCCATCAGGGAGTCGCCTCCCTTTATGCTTTGGGAAAAGTTAGATTAGGAGGGTTGTGTTGTTTAAACCTGGGTGATTGCCCCCCCTGCGTGAAGATGCAGTATACAGTATATGTCTGAATATCTCTGAAATATTCCCTGAGGCGAGACCTTCCCTCCAGGCACCACTATGTTGAGATGCATTTTTAATATAAGTTTCAGAATACACTTTTGATTAACCAGAGGGAATTATGGGGCTTTGGTTTCTCTTACACTAGAGTGCAGTGCTAGCTCCCGAGCAAACATTTGTGTAAGTGTGTCAAATATTGGTGTGTATTGATATGGACGTGTGGTAGCATGGTAGGTGGGAGTACAGTGTGTGTGTGTGTGTGTGTGTGTGTGTGTGTGTGTGTGTGTGTGTGTGTGTGTGTGTGTGTGTGTGTGTGTGTGTGTGTGTGTGTGTGTGTGTGTGTGTGTGTGCACGTGTGTGTGTGTGAATGAGTGTGTAATTTCATGGAACACAATCCCCATGTCACTAAGCGATGGAAAACCTCACTGATTTAATATCAAGTTCTATTAAAAACCCAAGGAAAGTTTTTGAAAATAATATTTTAACATTTAAAGTAAAATGAAGGGCAATAGTATGAATACTATATTTTATGTAAACTAAATGAGGATATTTTAGTGTAGTCTCAAGTCCCACTTTTTTCCTCCATTTTTCAACATGAAGACTTTAAATACATTAGCTTGCATTCAAAAACATCTTACCCAATGGAGATATATTAAATATAGTTTGATTAATCTAATATTTCTATTGTAATGATTGAATAAGCCAAATTTAAGATTATGTTTAACCCTATTTCTTGACATTTTAAAAATCATTTTTTAGCTTTGTTGTCTATACATACATTTCTATATGTATTATATACATACAGTACAGACCAAAAGTTTGGACTCACCTTCTCATTCAAAGAGTTTGAATTTGTATTATGGCAAGAAAAAAGCAGCTAAGTAAAGAAAAACGAGCGGCCATCATTACTTTAAGAAATGAAGGTCAGTCAGTCCGAAAAACTGGGAAAACTTTGAAAGTGTTTCCAAGTGCAGTCACAAAAACCATCAAGCGCTACAAAGAAACTGGCTCACATGCGGACCGGCCCAGGAAAGGAAGACCAAGAGTCACCTCTGCTGCGGAGGATAAGTTCATCCGAGTCACCAGCCTCAGAAATCGCAGGTTAACAGCAGCTCAGATCAGAGAGCAGGTCAATGCCACACAGAGTTCTAGCAGCAGACACGTCTCTAGAACAACTGTTAAGAGGAGACTGTGTGAATCA
This sequence comes from Clarias macrocephalus, assembly GCA_011419295.1. NCBI lineage: Eukaryota > Metazoa > Chordata > Actinopteri > Siluriformes > Clariidae > Clarias > Clarias macrocephalus. The sequence goes on along the minus strand of JAAGKR010004728.1, from coordinate 182 downwards.
GGCCTTCATGGTAGAAGATCTGCTAGGAAACCACTGCTAAGGACAGGCAACAAGCAGAAGAGACGCGTTTGGGCTAAAGAACACAATAAAGAAAAGTCTTTGAATGAGAAGGTGTGTCCAAACTTTTGGTCTGTATATATATATATATATATATATATATATATATATATATATATATATAT
>JAAGKR010004727.1:0-58085 GCA_011419295.1 Clarias macrocephalus | reverse complement strand
GTTGGTACAAGGACTGCAACAAGGTGAGGAAGCAGTCGGCGACTTGTCCTGTTTCAGAGGTCTCTAGAATACCAGAACAGATAGAGCAGATCTGTGAGCGTACCCACACATGTATCACTCACTGGATTGGTCTTTGGAGCTCCTTTTATACAGCGCAGATAACACCAGGGTCATGGGTGATACTTCACTGGAAGCAGTAGTGAGTAAAGGTGCCCTGCCCCTCCTGTGCATGCAGCGGAGCTGGCCGAGGTGCTGAATGTGCATCATGATCTCTTTTCCTTGGTCAAGCGAGGGGCTGTCACATGTTAAGAGGTGCTGGCTGTAGGCCCACCATCACAGGGTACCCGGTTTCCTCCCAAAGACATTCAGATTAGACTAATTACCCTTTCCAAATTGCCTGTAGTGTGTGTGTGCATGTGGCCTGCGATGGATTGACACCCTGTCTGAGGGTAGGCCGCGATAGAATAAAAGAGAATGAGTAAGATAGAGAATGAGTAAGTGAGCTGCCCTGTAAGGGAGCAAGGATCAGGTAAGTGGGAAAGAGGCACACCTCCTGAGACTATGTTTGTTTGTAGTGAACTATGGGAGTGATACTGTAAAAGAGCAGAATTTTATTTATCACATACATATCTATACACAGTCTGCTATGCAGTGAAATGCTTATACAACTGGTAGTGACCTAAAATAAAAGCGATTACTCTACAAATGAAAGTATTGCATAGAAATACAGTTAAACTAAAGACAGAATTTGCAATACAAGAATAATTTAAGCTGAAAATTGAGTTACAACATAAAATAGAAATTAAAATAAAAACATAAATTACACAGGAACAGAATTTACTAAATAAAAGTGTAAATTTTGAGGAATAAAAATATAAAAGATGTGTGTCTGCAGCAGTGTGATTGTTAGCAGTTTGATGTCCTAAAGTTGGTACGCAATGCGCAAACATGCAATGTGTAACATGCGAGCAATGTGCTACATCATGACCCTGATGTGTACCATAGCAGGAATGTAGGGTGTGTGTGTGTGTTTATTATATGAAAGAAACAAAAGCTAATCAGTTTAGTTACTTGTGGTGTTCTGGTTGAGGGCTCGAATAGCATGTGGGAAAAATCTTCTCCTCTGTGTTGGCATTCAGGGAGCTGAAGTGCTTTCCTGACCACAACAGAGAGAACAATCCATTGCTGTGGTTGCTGAGGTGCTTTACTATCTCCATGGCCTTGGTCCAAGTACTGCTTGCTGTAGGGTGAATGCAGGTCAGGAAGCTTGGTGCAGATGATGCGCTCAGCTGATTGCACCGCCCTCTGTAGAGCTCGACTGTCCTGCAGGTGCTGTTCCAAAGCCAGGTTGTGATATTACCCATCAGGATGCTCTCTATATAACCATAAAAATACATGGTCCCTAGTTCCCATCAAGGTGGAGCTGGGTCTGGAGTTAAGTCTTTTTTTTCCCCCCTGGTTTTCTCCCTAATTTAGTCGTATCCAATTCCCCCCAGTCACTTCCACATAGTAGGAAGTTTTAGTAGTTTTGTTACTACCACACAGTCGGGAGGGCCAAAAAGTATCATGTGTTTCCTCCAAACCATGTGATACCAGCCATCCGCATCGTAAGATAAGTCTAAGGTAAGTCCTAGTTTTCACACTAGGCAAGGAAGTCAACCTTGTGTGCGCTATGCCCAATATTAATAATTCTTTTGAAAAAAAAAAAAGGTACTTGCCACTTCTTGCGTGCCTTCCTACTTTGTGCTGCACACACAGAAATTTTAGAAGAGACCGATGGCATCACGTTTTAAACAGCAGACAACTTCTGTGTTCAGGTATGGTTGGCATCTGCAATATCTCAGAATTATTCTGAGATTCTTGAGATAAGCAGGGCCCTAAATAGGTGTACAGTTGGGCAGGTTGAATTATGATATTTGGATTGGGTGTGATTGTGGCCTGTCCAAAGCCCAAGACCAAAAAAAAGGGGGTAAGATGGATTCTGGGTATGGCTGTCTATTGTCACTGGTTTGTGCCAATTTATTTGGACATCACCAGCCCGCTGACTGATTTCACTGAATAGGGGACACCAGGAAAAAGCAGTACTTTGCAAATGCAAACTGTTGCATGCGTATAACGTTTAAATCCTCTTTAGGGTGTGGCTAGGTGACACATCTAGGCAAATTGTTTAATTGATCAAAGTGCAATTACCTACACATTTTCTTAAATTGATGATCCTCAAACTAGCAGGTTTAAACCTTTGCTTAAAAACAACCATGATCAGGTGTCTAACTGTAGATGGATTACATTGGCAGAAGTATGTCATCACCTGACCAATTACAACAGTGTGTACCTCCAACTTTGTTTCAACAGTTTGGGGGTTTCATTTTCATAGAACACTCTTCTTCAAAATCTGTCAACTCTGTTGTAGACAAAATTGTTCAAATATATACAGTTAACAAATGTGATACAATTTAAAACCAAGTCTTCATTAAGAGAACATCTGTTTCCTCATCCATTAAATTAACTTTAAGACTAATAAGATGTTTAAGCAAAGCTAAAAAAAAAAAAAAGAAATTCTGTAATGTTTCATGTAGTAAGAGTACCAGTTAGGCTAATCAGCTTCTGATCTGATTCCGATTTGCTAAGAATAAAACACATATAAGTCCAAAAAAAATATTTTTTGCCAGACTCTGAAACTTTTAAAACCATTTTAAATGTAAAACAACTATTTAATCCTAAAAAATACATGTGAATTACAGCTCTTTCATGAAGTTGAAAATGAACTGTATGTGTCTTATGCATTACTGATCAGGAACATAAAATGCAATAGCTGCTCCCTCACAACCTGGTCATGCAAATCAGTTACTGCCAATTTCTGTCCATATGTTTTTGTTTATTTCTACATGATGTGCCATCACTGGGGTTGGTTGAGGGATGATTCTGAGGACATCATCAAAGAGATACCACAAAGCATCTTCATGGTTTGGCCAGAAGGAGAGATTTCTCCCAACTTTGTTGCATGCATGTCACTTTTGCATGCGTCTCACTGACCTCAACAATGGTCTCGAAATCAATTTCAACATTACATTTGATAATACACCACTGTCCAATGTCAAAATGCCCTGCATTTTTCCTTTTGTGCCATTTTCTCTCTGTTTTTTTCTCAAATTTTTTGCCTGTATTGCTGATTCAATTTCCTTCTTTTCTAATGAAATACAATAAATGTATCATTTACAGTAAAATGACCCAGAATAAAACAAAATAAAGTGATGCAAAATGTTTAAGTGGGATTTGCGAACATTTGAACCTGTCAACTCTGCTATCATTAGACATTTTAAACCACTAACAGAGTTGACAATAACAGAGTCGACATTTTCCACTATTTTGTGCTTTAGCTCAAGATGCTAACCTCAAACAAGAGACCACATGGCTTGATTAAAAACAGAATTTTATGGATTTTGAGGATATTGTTTTTTGAAAAGTGAATGAGAGATTCACTGCATTATCACAATAACAGATTTGACAAATAATTTATATACTATTGGTGCACCATAATAGAAGAGGTGATATCACTTGGGTGCAAGTCAAATGCTTTTTCTATGAATGCTTTAAATATTTTTTATTTATTTCTTTTTATACCAGAGGTAACAGAGTTGACCAGAACATAGGAACAACAGAACAAAAAATATTTTGTTATTCCTGAAATTACATATGATATGGAAAATAGATATTTGATGCAATTGTTTATGTAAGTTAATAGAGTAAATGCAGAAAAAAGATTAAAATGAGACCTAATTATTTCATGATATTTCCAGTTAAAAGTATGAATCAGGAGGCATTCAGTAATATGTATAGTGGGAGTCTTTAAGTTCATATTTTCAAGACAAAATGTCCCTAAATATTCATAAAAGCATTATCTTTAGTGATAGCTTAATATAATTTATGTTGTTATTTAAAACTGATTAAATTAAGGTTTTGTTTTTAAGAAAATAACAGAATGTATCCCCAATTCTAGAATGATTCACTCACCCAAATATTGTCAATAAACAGAAATAATAAGCACAGTGCTTTTAAAATTATTTATTCGACTTCTAGGTAGAATTATTCCTAATAATGGTATTAGTTTCCACTGTTATTCCAGCGACATAAGGCTAACTGTAATCACTTGATCTAGCTGTAGACTCACGATATATTATCATGACAGATATTTAAGTAGAGGGATGTTTCTCTCTCTCTCTAGTTCTCAGCTGCAGAACTAGAGGATTTACAATCCAGTGGTCTTGTTTGATTAGAGGACTCAGCATCTGAGTGTGTCACCCATGTGCTTAAATACTATACATCCATGTTCAACCAGTAATGCAGTAATGACAGAATTGAGTAATAATAGCTTTTATGGGATTGAACTCTTTACTGGAATAACGTGAACTCTGTTGTCTGTCACACATGATGGTGTTGCTTAACCAAATACTATAGATCTCCGCCCCCCTCCCGAGGAATTTCTCCCGGCTGACCCTATAATCACAATTGAAGGTTCTGGTACTGGGTTACCATTTTGGAGGCATTCAAGTGTTTGACTGTATATGCTGAGGCTCTTGGTAGATCAGGCCAACAGAGTACTTGAGATGTACTCTGGGAGGAAATGGAATGTGGGGTGAATCCCAATGTCTTTGGGGAGCTGTAGTTGACAGTAGTGTGTTATAGCAAAGACGTACAGCCTCAGCCTTTATCAGACCACCCAAAATGAATCTTAATCTCACTCACTCACTCCTTCTATATAGCGCTTATTCTGTACAGGGTTGTAACCGCATCCGAGGTGTAGGACAGGGTGAAAGTCCATTGCAGGGCACACAAACACACACTCACTCACATACTATGGATAATTTGGAAATGCCAATGCTGAATGGTTTGGGCCTGTGGGAGGAAATCAGAGTACCTGGAGGAAACCCACCAAGTATGGGGAGAACATGCAAACTCCACACACACACAGATATGAAGTGTGGCTCGAACCCTCAACCCTGGAGGTGCGAGAGGCACAGCGCTAACCACAAGGCACCGTGCTGCCAATCGTAATCTTAAGAATAATCAAACACATAAGCAGATGAACATCAGCAATGGAGTAGAAACTGGTGTGTACTGTAGTGGAACATGTGAAAATGTGGAAACTTAGGTTGCAACATGTAATGTTTTATCTTGGTGATGCAGCTAAACTAGAAACACATGCTTTAAACCAGTCTAGTCTAATAAGTTGACACTGTTGACAGTGTTGGGTAAAAGGACTAATTAACAAAACGTGAAAGTCATCTTTAATGCATAATTGTATTAATTACGTCCTAATTTATTCATTTCAGTGGTTAATAGTTGTTAATGGAGGACTGCGCATACATTGTGTATTGCTCAAAGTAAAGTTATGATTTATTGATATATATATATGTGTGTCTGTGTGTGTCAGTGTGAAAAACAGTAAACATAAACTACCACCACGACTCAAGTGTAATCTTTATTACTTGGCTGAAACGCTTAGTGAAAGGCACTCCATCGTTTATTTAGTTGTTGTTTAGTTTCAAGATTTCCTTGCCTACTGATCCTTCACGCGTCTTCTCTACCTTTAAGAATCTGGTAGTTGGTAGAATCTGGATCTTGTTGGTAGAACTGAAGGCACTGGGGAAACTGAGAAGGACGGTAATAATGTCAGATCTTTTACCTCATTATAAACATTGGAATGAATACATCCAAGCTTTATCTATGCTACTTACATACATACTATCAGAGATATTATAGGTAGTCAGAAAGAGGAATTTAATAGGATTTTATTTACCATCCATGGGCTCCTATGTCCAGCAGTCTCCTGTAGTCAGCGATCTCCATCTCCAATCTGGTCTTGATGTCTAATAGCATCTGATAATCGCGACCTTGACGCTCGAGGTCGACGCGAAGCTGCAGCAGCAGTTCCTCCATATTTGTTACCTTTGTTTTGAGAAATATATTAATTCATTATAGATGTAATCCGTATCTCCTTACCAATGGCAGGTTTATACAATTCCACTGATTTTGGGGTTTCTAATTCTCAGGAAATAGCAACAATTCCTTCAGGATGATGAAACTGGTTTAGTCCATAGTGCTGTTCATTCCACATCAACACATGAATCTCTAATGCCTGGTGAATTAGAAATGTGGGTTAATTATAGCAATTCTACCAACTCGCTGTTCTGTTCTGTACTGTCTGGTCCTTTATTGAAAAATTATCTCTTTTGTGTATATTATTTGATCTTTTGCATGTACTCTACCACCTATTTATGTGTTCTTCACGGCTCACCTGCACTTGGAATCCTGACAGCTGTGCTGCATAGAAAGTCTGTGTCTCTGAAAGTTGGCCCACCAAGGATGCTTTCTATACACAAAACACCTCCTGGTTAACACTTGTTATGCTCTAAGACTCTAAAAAAAACAGAAAATACTTAAAACATTTACATATAAATCTCACCATGGACGTAACAGTCTGGAGCTCGACTTCCAGACCTTGCACTGTGGTCTTCTCTGCACTCAGTTCTGTTTGGGATGGTATTATTGCGGGCAGTACAGTTTTAACAGCCACCACCTGCCAGTGAAAAGACGGGTTATATTTTAGGTTCTGTAACCAAACAGATACTCAGGTTAAATTTGTGATGTTCACAGGTCATGAACTCTTACCCACCTGGCTCTTGAACAAGTTCTCAATATCTCTCTGGTTCCTGGCAGTGACGGTCTCGTAGTTATCACGGATGTCATCCAGGACACTGGTGAGATCCTGCTGTGGTGCAGCCTCCACCTCTACATGAATCTGTCCGCTCATCTGGCTGCGCGTATTCACCATATCCTTGGAAAACATCAGAGTTGGAGCAGATGGGTGAGATAGACCTCTATCTAAATATCACAATAACAGACTGTTGTTAAGTTCTGGCTAACAGAAGAATCTGTATAGCTTAAAAAAACAAACAAAAAAAATCTGTGCCTGAAACTTTTTGTTTCAATTGTTAAAACTTTTTATTTATTTTCTTAATTCTTTTACTGTCCTCTAAAATTTGAAGAGGTGCATTAGGGTTTGACCCACCATTGTGGTGGCATAAAGTGGCAGCTTGTTTAAAGTATTTTTTAATTTCTTCAATTTAACAGCTGGAAGAAGAAGGAAAGTAGAAAGAAGAAGAAGATAACTATTTATTATTTCATTAAATGCTGTCATTGTTTTAACTGACATCAATTTTGTATTATTATAGTATGTAATTGCTTATGAATATAAAAGGTGCTCATGAGCCATAACATAACATTAACACTGACTCTCAGTTATAATCCAGTAAACTGGTGACAGGACCAAAGAATTAGCTTCAGAACAACCAGTGCACCACAGCACAGCACACACAGGGTCCTGCAGGCAAGAGCCCAGGGCCCCTGAATACCAGCCTCCGCAGATCCCAATCCAATCGTGCCCCGTGGGATGCATTGGACAAACAAGTACAATCCACAAAGGACCCACCCCACAACCCACAGCACCCAATGGATCTGCAGGTAATGTCCTAGTGCCAGACACCACAGCGCCCCTCGAGGCCATGCGAAGCTACTCCCTGAGGGGACAAGGGTGGGACAAGGGGATCCCACACAATACCGCGCTTATTGTTCTGTGTTGTAATATTATGGTTGATCTATTTATGATCCGTTTTTATGTAAAACAATGCCGAAGGCATCCAAAATATGCAATAACCTCCTTTGAAAATGTGATGTGTTAATTGGTGATTTCTGAGGCTGCTACTCTAAATAAACTCCTCTGCAGCAGAGGTACGTTTTGGTCTTGCTTTCCTAGGATGGTCTTTCTGAGAGCCATCATGGTGCTTGATAAGTTTTTGCAAATGCACTTGACAATACTGTTCTTGCTAGAACGGTTCCAGAACTGCTGACCTTTATGTCTTAAAATAACTGACTGTTGTTGTTGTTGTTTCTGTTACTTAACCTTACGCCATATTTATCTAATACTAATGACTGTGCCAGTTATTTTATAGTGTTGAAATACATATTATTGTTCTAGAACATGGAAAATAAACCACTAAACAAAATAATTGAAATACAATGTGTCTTTACACTATTGATTGATACATACTGTACATAAATTATGTACAAAAATTATTATTCTTATTATTATTATTATTAATAATAATAATAATAATAATAATAATAATAATAATAATAATAATAATAATAATACAGGGGTTGGACAATGAAACTGAAACAAAGAGGGTTAATAAATATTATTGAGCCACTTTGGGGTGTTTTGGAGGAGTGAGTCAGGAAAAGTTTTCCTCCACCAGCATCACGTAGTGACCCGGCCACTATTCTGGCAGAATAGTATTGGTGCATTATCATTCTGATACACGATACTGGCTTCAGGATACAATGTTTGAACCACTGGGTGCACATGGTCCTCCAGAATGGTTCGGTAGTCCTTGGCAGTGACACGCCTATCTAGCACAAGTATTGGAGGGAATGCCATGATATTGCAGCCCAAACCATCACTGATCCACCTCCATGCTTCACTCTGGGCATGCAACAGTCTGGGTGGTACGCTTCTTTGGGGATTCTCCACACCGTAACTCTTCCAGATGAGGGAAAGACAGTGAAGTTGGATTCATCAGAGAACAATACATGTTTCACATTGTCCACAGCCCAAGATTTTTGTTGCTGGCACCATTGAAACCGACGTTTGGCATTGGCACAAGTGACCAAATTCAATTCAATTCAATTGAAGTTTGTATGCAAAGCAGCTATCAAAAGAATTAAGTTTGTATGAAATGTGAATGTGTATGAATCAAAATGATAGGATAGTCCCTGATGAGCAAGCAGAGGACGACGGTGGCAAGGAAAAACTCCCTGAGATGGTAATAGGAAGAAACCTCGAGAGGAACCAGACTCAACAGGGAACCCATCCTCATCTGGGTGAATAACGGATAGCAGGGATTGATCAGCATAATACTGTGTAAAGTTTGGCTATAGCAGCCCGGCCATGTACATTGACCCTGTGGAGCTCCTGACAAACAGTTTTGGTGGAAACAGGAGAGTTAAGGTGCACATTTAATTCTGCAGTGAGTTGGGCAGCTGTGATTTTATGTTTTTTGAATACAATGCAGGTTAGCACCTGGACACCTCTTTCATTCAGATTTCTCTTGCGTTCACAGTTACTCCTCTTGGATGTGGTTCGTCCTTCTTGGTGGTATGCTAACATTACCCTGGATAGCGTGGCTCTTGATACAGCGAGAAGATAATATTGTGTGCATTGCAATATTTTAAGCAAAACTGTGCTATTACTCTGCTAAGTACACCTTCACACTCTGGTCTTACTGGTGGAATGTGCAATCAATGAAGATTAACCACCAGGCTGGTCAAATTTAGCCATGAAACCTCCAACACTAAATTGGCCAGTGTTTCATTGTCCAACCCTTGTTTGTCTACTGTATATGTTATTGCTGTTCTTGTAGATTATCACTTTGACCAAAACTAGTACCTCCTCACCTCCTCATGGCTCCTCTTGAGGTAGGCCATCTCACTAATCAGCGTGTCGATATGCAGAGTGAGCTCTCCTATGCTCAGGTTGATATCGTCTAGCAGCTTTTTCAGCCCAACGACATCAGCCTCAAGTGTCTGACGAAGGGCCAACTCGTTCTCATACCTGTGTAGAGACATTGTTCTTCATTAATCTGATACCTATCCCACTTATCATGTGTAGGGGGCCTGGAGCCTATCCCACGGCACAAGAAAGTGTGCACCCTGGATGAAGTGCTAACCCATTAGCATAAGCATACACATAATCATGGTCAACAGGCAATTTGGAAAAACAGTGTACCAGGAATGTGAAACAAAAAAAGTAAGCAAGCCAGGACCTCTGTAGTAGTTCACTGCTAGTTTTTTGTTTTTGTTTTGTGAGCATCACTGAAAGCGATTCAGCAGTGCTAGGATTAAATATATGACTGACATTCATAATGCACAAATCTTTAAAAATCTTTAGTTTAACATTTCCCCCTCAGAGGGTAGTATATTATATGTAATACAAGGTCTTACTTAATCCTGAAGTCATCTGCAGCCAAGTTGGCATTGTCAAGGGTGAGAAAGATGACACTTTTCACCTGGAGGGTTCCCAGAATCTGAAAAGAATCAACCCAAAACATGAAGTGAGCCCATGTGCAGTGAGCCATATGCCGATCACTGTGCAGAAGATGAGGTAACACATCACCCAAGGTGACATTTCCAGGGGAAATGTGCCCATCAACTACTAGACTAACATCATGTAAACATAAAAAAACGATTGTATCTTAAAAAAAATAAGCTGATTACAATGATTAGTGTGAGCAATAACATAGTCTTGATTAAAACCTAAGTGCAGCAAAATAATTAAACATTGAATGATTTACTTTGTCATGGAGATCATCAATGGTAGTCAAAGAGTCAGAGAAGTCCCGTTCAGCAGGTGAGGTCCTGCTCTCAACAAATTGACGGATCTTCAGCTCAAGCTCTGCATTGGTCCTTTCCAACAAGTGCACCTTTTCCACGTAGGAGGCCAACCGGTCATTAAGGATCCTTAGTGTGAACTTCTCATTGCCAAGCATACCAATAACTTCTTCACCTCCAAACCTTGCATGACCTCCAAACCCAGCACCTCCAAACCCTGCACCACCTGCAAACCCTGCACCACCTCCAAAAATACCACCACCTCCAAACCCAACACCCCTTCCAAACCCACCACCAAAACCTTCAGCAGAGCTTACTCCTATCCCTGAGCCAAGACCTACACCAAGACCTAAACCAGAGCTATAAGCTCCACTAATGGCTCCCCTAGAGGCTTGAAAGATGTGACCCCCAGACAGTCCTATTCCTCCTCCAGCCTGTATGTTGCCACTCTGGAATCCTCTTCTGAAAGATAAGGTTCTTGATGCAACGCTAGTGCTTGCCATGTTGATGGAGACCTTGATGGAGGTCTTACTCTTGAGAGTGAGTAAGGACTAACCATTTATACCCTGTTGGAAGCTTCTAACCGTACCTGAACAGGTGTGGTTCCCAGGTATTGACTAACTGAATATTATGTCATGTCCCAAACTTACTGTAATCCACACTCCTGCTTGGGTTTTTACTCATGATGCCAAATTCCTCAAGGTTAATTCTCACAGTGAAGGTACGCTAATAATATTTTATTTTATGAAAAGATTAAAATTCTTTCATCTTTGCGATGATACACTGTTCTTGCTCAATAGCTTGAGAGAAGAGAAAGATGACAGTTATGTAAATATCTAAAATTTGTATATCTGTGTAACCCATGCCAAGCTCATCTTCAAACGAGGTGTTTACACAATTAAATTAAGAGATGATTTTCTCTCATTCAACTGTAAACATACAGGTTATTACAATTAAATCATAAACACAACATCTACAGATTTGCCCAAAAAGCTCCAAATGGTTTATGTAGTAGAAATGAGAAGAGATACCTATTAAACTGCACATATTTTGCATATATTCCGTTGCCATTTAGCATTCTTTTAACTGTTTTATATTTTGCACAAAAATAACATTTTAGTCTGATGCAAAAGATGGAAGATATGACTGGATCTTCACAGCGATTATCATTCTTCTATTTTGCTTGTTAGGATTAGATGGAAAAATATGGGAGTCCTGTTGATGCCTTATCATGTCTTCCTTTTTGTCTCAGTAAATGTGTGAAAGGCGTTTAAGTTAGACTCTGACTTGCAATGAATTTTCTGTTGAATGAAGGTGTAAAAGCTGTTGACATTTACAAATTCACTTTATGCACAGTACGGTAATGAGATTCTTAGCTGCAGCAAAAGCTTTGATCAGTGCAAACATTTTAAAGGCTGTATGTCCCTGAATGACGATCTTCGCCCAGATGCCTATTTTAAAATCGGAAGTGCTGACTGTGTATTCAGTGTGCTCTGAATTTGTGGTCTCTATATTAAACTTATTGCTAAAGCAGACTTTCTGGGTCTGAATTTGGGAACCAGACACAGTCTCAATATGGTGAAAAGTAAATGACAAGCAGCACCTTCCTGAGTGGGATGGACACCGTCCTGCCATAACAGGCCAGCTTTGCTCTCAATAGTGCTCCAATTATCTATAAAGCCCAAATTATTTTCGGGGAACCACCTGGACATCCAGTTGCCACATTGGATTGGGATGGGGCCAGAGCATACTACTGTATCGAACATCGCCTTCACTAATTTAGTTAATACTTTAACTAACCTCTGACTGACAAAGGCATATATCGTTAGCTCCAGCATGTGTTCCTATCTTTGCGAACCTGTGTTGGCCTAAAGCCCTAAAATTATCTGCTCTGTCTAGTGCCTGGATACACCTAACCACTGCAGCTGGCACCCTAAAGGTCTAGCTAATTTCACTTGCCTCAGTATAGAGTCTCCTATAACCAGAACACTTTCAGGCTTCTCAACAAGTGCTTCACTGAGGACGGCAAAGCTGTCAACCACGTGAAGCGCAAGGTAGGTGTGCTCCAGTTGGTGAGCCTTATGCGTTAGCTTTGACTAAGCAAGTATGCCACCGAGTCGCCCTGAGGAGTCAAGCATGATGGTACAATGTCTGGGTGGCTTCCCTGACTGTGAATGGAGGGGCCTTGAGGTCAAAGCAGCAGCCTTTTCCCTTTCAGCGACTGTTGCAATGGCTTGCTCTCAACAAGACTGGAACTGCCGGAGAAGCTTGTGGGGTCACATTAGCACTTGTCTATCACCCTCCCTGGGGCTATAGCGCTTGTTCATGCTGAACAAGCTGAATGTTAGCCATGATAAGATGTCTGAGTTTTGTTGTTAGTGGATGGATTTCGCTTTTTGTTCTTAGATGAAGAAACAAAAAACAAAAAAATGCAAAAAGAGAAAATAAAGACAAAAAATGGTGAAAAAAGCAGTATAATTTAGACACAGATAAAAACAACGATTAGCGCTAAATTATTTGAAAACAGGAAGTCAACGGCAGTGTCACCAGGGAACTTTTGCATGTGACATGACTCCAAGTTGTATCTAAATTATGAGGTGTATAGTGTACTGCCTGTAGTGGAACTGCAGTAGATCTAGTGCATGATTAACCGTAGGTCTGAGTCTTTTAAATGTCTTCATGATGTGAAGCTATTACGCTCCCTGAGGTCCAACACAGAGAGACTGAGGAGGAGCTTCTTCCCGCAGGCGATACGGTCTCTTACTCAGAACACCACGCAGAACTAAACCTTTTTACAAATACACACTTATGGACATTTGTCCTTTTGCACTCTTTGAGGACTTTTTGTGCCTGCGATCGCTTAATACTTCAGAGCTGGAGTTTCCCATAGTTTTGTACCTGAGCCTCCAAAAACTCCAACTCCATATTACCTTAAAATATCTTCTGTTGAACTTTCAGCTGCCTAACACACAGTATGACTTCTGTATTGAATTGAAGTGTGAGGTGTATTAGCAATGGACAGGAGCCTAGGATCGTTCAACATTAGTAAAAAGCTCCTGCTGATGTTTCATTAATCGGTCATCGCCAGTGTACTTTTCTACACAGTAGAGTGCTGGGGAGCCAGCCACAAAAGCAGGGATTTACATGCTTGGACAAGGTGGTCAGGAGAGCTGATTTGGTGGTTGTTTTGGAGCTAGACTCTCTTTAGGGAGTGGTGAGGAGGAGGACATTAAACAAAAATGCTGTCCATCATGGACAACCCTGACCACCTACTGCACGTAGTTTTTTTTTTGCAAACAAAAGTGTGTGTTAAGTGGAAGACTTCTATCAGAATGCTATTCAACTGACAGCCTCAGACATCCTTTGTCTCCAGAGCCATTTCACTATTTAACACCTCTAGAAGATCTAGGCCTAAGGCTCTCCTGGTATGTATATTATGGTGCGACCCACATACTGTAACGCTTATCTGTTATCTTCTGAGTCTTCTCAATTACTCTCACTATAGCAGATTTTGGCAATACACAGAGATTCAGGTTCATTCTCACTTACATGCTATTTTTGGCACAATTAATACTATTTGCACTGTTGTCACTTTGCCACACATACTGTAGCATTGCACTGCAATTGACTTCATTTCACTTTTTTTGAACATGTGATTTATATACTTTATTTATATGTTTCTTATATATCTTGTAGTTTTTTTTTTTTTTTTTGGTCTCAGCATTGCACTAATAACTTCTGGTCAGTTCTTACATTACCCCGTGTATTCTGACTATATGCCTGTGTGCAATTACATCTACAACCTACCACATCACACCTACCTGCCTGCCTGTCTCTGTGCTATGAAGAGAGCCTAAATCCTGAGTGGTACATTTTGAATGTTATTCCTTGAATGTTTATTATAGTATATAGTATAGTATAATTTCCTGTTATGTCCGGTGCCCCTACTCCTACTGCCATTGGGCCTAGCTAATTCCATGTGTCACAGTACAGATTATCCGATAACCAGAGCTCTTTCACGTTTTTCAGCAAAGGAGAAAAACCTGTTAGACACGTGAGGTGCAGAGGAGGTGTCCTCCGGTGGGCCAGCCTTAGCGTTAGCTTGGGCTGTGCGAGTATGCCGCAGAGTCATCACCCACTCACTCCACTGTGAGGGCTCTAATGTCAGAGATGGGGGGTTGCTAACTCCGCCTAGGACATCTGGACTTTGACTTACACACATAACCCTGTTTGTTAATATAATGTTGGCTCCCCGTGCTTGGTGGGTTTCCTCCGGGAACTCCGGTTTCCTGCCACAGTCCAAAGACATGTTGGTTAGGCTAACTGGCGTTCCGAATTGCACGTAGTGTGTGAATGAGTGAGTGTATGTGTGTGTGTGTCTGTGCCCTGCGATAAATTGGCACCCTGTCCAGGGTGTACCCTGCCATGTGCCCTAAGTCTCCTGGGATAGGCTCCAGGCCCTCCGTGACCCTGAATACAGGATTAAGCAGTAGAGATGATGAGTGAGTGAGTGAGTGTATAAGTTGGCAAGGACGGGTGGAGTGGTGTGATGTGGCCAGGGCACCATGTACAGTAGTAATCATCTAAAACTGTGAAACTGTGATGTCTGTAACTTTTCCCTTTAACTGACCATTAACAGTGTATCTGAATTTCAAGATGGAAATGAATAGATTTATCACCATGTAGTGTTCTGTCTTGGTAGTGCAGTTAATAGAACCCTAGGCTGTAAGGCATTGACTATAGTGAGTGAAGTTACAGCATTCATTAGCACTGAACTCCTTAACAAGCCTTAAAAGTCAGCCTTGTTACTGATGTCTACGAATTGTGCATTAATTAATGTTTTCGGTCGTTCATTGTTCTTAAGGATGGATTTTACATGTCGTGATTTGTGTGTGTGTCTGTGCGCACGTGTGTAAAACAGTAAACACAAACAACCATTGTGACTGAACTTGTATCTTTATTTCTTGGCTGAAAAGTTCTTTCAAATGCTTTCTGTCATCATTTTTTTTCACTAGCTGCAGCATCCTTCTCATCATCCTTCTTTTCTGCTTTTGTGCCAGCCACAGCGTTTTCTGTAATGGCTATGCGCCCAGAATGGAGGAACCCAGGAGGGAGGAGACTGGTGAGAGTGAGAAGGACAACAATGACGTTAGATCCTTTACCTTGTTGGAAACATGCTCATGCCCTGGGAATTCATCAGATTTCAGTTAGACTTGATTCTGATGGTACTTACAAGTCTTTGGCCAAGGTGTCCAGCAGTCTCCGGTACTCAGCAATCTCTTGCTCCAGTCTGGTCTTGATGTCGAGCAGCGTTTGATAATCACGACCTTGACGCTCGAGATCAGCGCGAAGCTGCAGCAGCTGTTCCTCAAGACTCATCACCTTTGTTTTGAGAATTATACATATTAATTAATTACACTTTTTTTTTCCATACTACTGCACTGGAACCACACTTAAAATTCTTAGATGCTCAGGATGGGAGCCCTCCTTCAATCCTCTAGTGCACTAGCTAAAAAACATCACAGTGACAGCATCTTGTAACCAATGAAGTGTGTATCTCTGTCTATTAACAACATCATTATCATGATGACTGATTGGCTGAAGGACTGGCACTCTTCCAAGGATTTGTTTCAAAGTAGCTCATAAAACGTTTGATGTTTAAAAAAAAAAACTAGCCCAAACTAGCTCAAACTAGCCCAATTTTGTTAACCTGACTACACCAATAAAACCACCCAATTAGGCAGGAACCTGCCCAACCTGGCAACAAGAGAAATGCAGACCAATGTCTTTTTTTCAATGGTCATAGAGTGTAAAAGGTTCTTCGGTATATTTGTCAATTACCTTAATTGATCGTCTGCCATACATTTCATGTTACTGTAAAAATGTTGAATGTCGTCTTATCACAACAATGTTCTCCAGCCTCACCTGCACTTGGTATCCTGACAACTGTGCAGAAAAGAAAGCCTGTTTCTCCATCAGTTTTATTCCCAAGGATGATTTCTGGAGTGAAACAAAGTGAAACAAAATGGTGAGCTTCCAATAAATATTCATAGTGAACATGAACATACATATGCAGTGTTTATTTATTTATTTTTTTTGTGTGTGTGTTCATGCACTCCATTACACAAGAAACAACCTCTCAGTCAACACTGGCTATATTATGAGACTACAGTGTAACCAGGCAATATTTAAAAGCACTGATGGGTAAACCTTACCACAGCCATAACAGACTGGAGCTCGACTTCCAGGCTCTGCAATTTGGTCTTTTCTGTGGTCATTTCGGTTTTGGATGTGTGTATGGTCTCTGTGCCGATAATAACCTCCTGTTTCAGAGTCTCCAACTATAGGTAGAAAAAATATTAGTTATAGTTAAGTTACCAAGTTGGTCGCAGATCTCCTCATGGACGGAGCAGGCTTTGCCGTAGTTGTCAAGGCCACATCATACAATTTTATGCGAGTTTATAAATAGTAACATATATCACAAATTTTTCGTTTCCAGCCCTATTAAGATGCTACAAATAGTCAGAACCCACCTTGCCCTTGTACCAGGCGTCTAGATCTCTCCGGCACTTAGCAGAGACAGCCTCATAGTTATCACGGATGTCTTCCAGAGCGGAGGTGAGATTCTGTTGTGGTACGGTCTCCACCTCTACATGAATCTGTCCACTCATCTGGCTGCGTGTACTCACCATTTCCTTAGAATACATCAGAGTTGAAGAAGATGGTTGAGTTGCTATGCTTCGTAAATCACTAATGCATGAAGATGATTATATGAATCCAAGAATATTTGTGATTGTACTTCTAAAATTTTAGATCTACACCTGTACCTTTTTTCCTTTAAGATGTAAAAAGCACTAAAACACGGCTCATTCATTTAGTGGTTGTACTTTTTTCACATACAAAACCTGCTTCATTACATTTCCTTGACAGGTACAAGTCCAGTTTTTTTTTATTGTATAGCTTCATCACCTCCTCATGGGTCTTTTTGAGGAAGACCACTTCTTCCTTCAGTGTGTCAATCTGCAGAGTGAGCTCAGCCTTGCTGAGGTTGATATCTTCTAGCAGCCTCTTCAGCCCAGAGATATCGGCCTCAACTGACTGACGAAGGCCCAACTCGTGCTCATACCTATGTAGAGACATCGTATGCTAATTGCTTTGAAAGCATGCATGTATTTCCTTATGTAAAAAAAATATATATTATGTGATATGGGGTCTTACTTAATCCTAAAATCATCAGCAGCCAAGGTGGCATTGTCCAGGTTAAGGTGGACCACGCCTTTCTGCTTGATGGCATCTCGAATCTTAAAAAAAAAAACAACTCAAAGATATTAAGTGAAACCATGTGCAATGTACCCAGTAAGAGCAGATAATATAGGTTAATGCATAATTTTTTATATGTCTAAATTAAGCTAACTACAGATAATTGAATAAAATTTGAATGACTTACTTTGTCCTGGAGCTCGTTGATGGTAGTCAAGGACTCAGAGTAGTCCCGTTCAGTAGGTGAGGTTCTGCTCTCCACAAATTGACTGATCTTCAGCTCAAGCTCTGCATTGGTCTTTTCCAGCAAACGCACCTTCTTCAGGTAGGAGGCCAAACGGTCATTAAGGATCCTGAGGGTAAACTTTTCATTGCCCAGGATGCCAGCTTCTGACCCACCAATGGCACCACCAGCTCCAGCTTTAAAACTAGCACCACTTACAAACCCAGCACCTCTAAATCCACCATAACTTGCAGAAGAGCTTGAACCTAGAACTGCAGCAGAGCTTGCTCCAATACCTGAACTAAGACCTACACCAAGACCTGACCCGAGACCTACACCAAGACCTGATCCAATACCTATACCAAAACTTGACCCAAGGCCAACATTGGTGCCGTAGCCTCCACCAACATACAGTGGCCGAGAGGCTTGGGAGATGCGAACCCCACAACCTCCTGCTCCACCATGGACACTTCCACCCCAGTAGCCTCTGACCCCTCCTCCTTCACCACGACTGTGAGACACAGATTGTGATGAATAGGTTGTTTTTGATCCGTAGCTTCTCATGTTGATGGAGGCTTTTCGGTCTAACTCTAGAGACTGAGTGAAGACTATAAGTTCAGCAGGCTTTTATAGCAGCAGGCTGGATGAATCTTCAAACAGTTGAGGTTCCCATGAATTTGATAAATGAGTGGCATGTAACGTACCAACATGCCTTAAAGGTAGAATTTTAAAGATCATGTGAATGGCAGCCACTTTGTCAGGGGCATGTGTGGCATCACATCACACTCCTACAGGGGAATTAGTTTTGAATCAAAATTCCTTAAGGTTAGCTCCCGCTGTAGGGAAATTTGTTTGATCTTTCCAATTGAGCAACCTTACTTGCTTTATAGTTTGAGAAGAAAGACAGATAACAGCAATGCAAATGTGTGAAATTTGCATCTCTCTACTACAACCTCTTCAACAGAGGAATTTACATTGTTCACTAGGGAATAGTGTGCAGATATATTAGAAGATCTGAATTGATCTACTCACATTTTACACAGGGATACGTCTGATGTATTCCCACTCCCTAATGGTAACCATCACCATTTCCTGCCACTTAACTTCTTACTCTAGTTACATTAGCTAGTTTCTTATACATACATTCAGCCATCACATAGCAGAAAGCTTTAGAAGTAGAGTTGAAGAATAGCACAGCACTTCATCTACCATGTGATGAAGTTCAATCATCACATGGTAGAAAATGTTGGACGCTTGGCCTTCATGCTAAGCTTCCAAAATTTTCTACCATGTGATGATTGAACTTCATACTCTTTATGCCGTGCGTTTAAATGTTAAATGTCTTGTCTCTAGTCTTGCAGATGAAGAATCCTTGCAAGGTCTTCTTAAATATATACAAAGATGTTAATTATTATAAGTCTGGGTTTTGTTTGATCAGTAGGTTCAATTGAACTTCGCAGTAGACAAACAGCTTTACATAAATATATACATTTTAGATATGTTTGATATATTTATACTTTTAGATATATACATATTTAAATGAATGAAGTTATCCCTAATGTGCCAGCCTAATTGCTTTACCCTTCTTAAGTCTCTCTTATCAAGCAGAAAGTAACATCTACATGAAAGCTAGGTGGGATGGCAGGGTTTTGTCTGGTGTCAACACGGTCCTTGCATAACTGCTACAAAACAACGTCATGGCTGAACGAGCACATAATTGCTCGTAATTGCTCATAATTTCTCATAATTGCTGGTTGGTCCAGGGGTGCAGGAATGACCTGGGGCTACCTGTGCCCTTTGTCATAACAAGGATCTGGACTGATGGTGAAGGATTTTCCACCAGATTCCTCCTGAACCATGTAACATTTGTCTGTGCGCACATGGCAGAGGAGAATGTAAACCAGACAGTCTGCCTAATCCTCTGACACATGCGTTTCATCAGGAAAGCAAATAAACCAGCTTCATCTTAGAGAAGAAGGAGGATGACAGACTCATTCATGACTTTAGCATCTATGTCTGTACTACTACTATGCCTGCCTACTACCATGTCTACACAGTAGTGAAGAATATCCAGCAGAATACTGCCCAGAACATCATGCTGCCTTTTGCTGGCTTACCCTTTTCCAGAGGGTAAAATTTCTGATTTCACTTTTCAGTGGTTTATGCAACAGTAGCTCTTCTGGGGAATCAGATCAGTCTAACCAACCTTCACTAACCATACACATCACAAGACTGTCTGTTTTGGAGATGCTCAGACCTAATTGTGGGACAAAATACGTATTGTTTTATTACCAAGTGTGGTGTAATAATACTGATCCATAAAAACTTACTATTTCAATTACAAACAATTTCTGATAAAGAAGATAGTCATAATAAAGGGCCTATCATCATCTTTAAAATTTGTATCTTAATAAATTTGCACTGACCTTCCTAATCCACACTGGACAGGTACCAATTTAACAAGCCAGTGGTTGTTATGTTACGTTTGATTGGTGTAACTATATACCACATTTATGTGGGGGTCAATCTCAGTGTTTACTAATATATGTCTGCAATTATTATGTCTTATTTTGAGGCTGATTTCTTTGTATATGAATATTTTTTATATACAAGTTATTTGCACATTCAGTTTGTAGTTTGGAATTTAGCCTAGGGTTCAGGGTGTGGCTGCTTCATTTGGCAGTGTGAAGGCTAATTAAAAGAACAAACATTTTTATTGATGGCAACAGTTACTCAAACACCCTGTTTTCTTTTTTTTTTTGTATAAAAAAAACAAACAAACATGATAATAGATGAAGCATTAACAGTGTACACTCTTAAAAAGAGAGTGAAAAAACAAACAAACAAACAAACAAACAAACAAACAAACAAACAAACAAACAAACAAACAAACAAAAACATCAGTAATTTAAAATAATATTAAAATACCATAGAGTAGACAGTTCACCCATAGAGAGTCCACCCATATCTTCTGAAATAATTTACATTTACCTATCAATATACAGTCGTGGCCAAAAGTCTTGAGAATGACACAAATATTAGTTTTCACAAAGTTTGCTGCTAAACTGCTTTTAGATCTTTGGTTCAGTTGTTTCTGTGATGTACTGAAATATAATTACAAGCACTTCATACGTTTCAAAGGCTTTTATCGACAATTACATGACATTATGCAAAGCGTCAGTATTTTAGCGTCAGTATGAAGTATCTTTTTCAGGACCTCTGCAATTCGACTGGGCTGCTCTCAATCAACTTCTGGGCCAAATCCTGACTGATAGCAACCCATTCTTTCATAATCACTTCTTGGAGTTTGTGAGAATTAGTGGGTTTTTGTTTGTCCACCCGCCTCTTGAGGATTGACCACAAGTTCTCAATGGGATTAAGATCTGGGGAGTTTCCAGGCCATGGACCCAAAATTTAAATGTTTTGGTCCCCGAGCCACTTAGTTCTCACTTTTGCTCCATCGTGCTGGAAAATGCCTTGTTCTTCACCAAACTGTTGTTGGATTGTTGGAAGAAGTTGCTGTTGGAGGGTGTTTTAATACCATTCTTTATTCATGGCTGTGTTTTTGGGCAAAATTGTGAGTGAGTCCACTCCCTTGGATGAGAAGCAACCCCACACATGAATGGTCTCAGGATGCTTTACTGTTGGCATGACACAGGACTGATGGTAACGTCACCTTTTCTTCTCCGGACAAGCCTTTTTCCAGATGCCCCAAACAATCGGAAAGAGGCTTCATCTGAGAATATGACTTTGCCCCAGTCCTCAGCAGTCCATTCGCCATACCTTTTGCAGAAGATCAATCTGTCCCTGATGTTTTTTTTTGGAGAGAAGTGGCTTCTTTGCTGCCCTTCTTGACACCAGGTCATCTTCCAAAAGTCTTCGCCTCACTGCGCGTGCAGATGCGCTGCACAACTGCCTGCTGCCGTTCCTGAGCAGCTCTGCACTGGTGGCACTCCGATCCTGCAGCTGAATCCTCTTTAGGAGACAATCCTGGCGCTTGCTGGACTTTCTTGGACGCCCTGAAGCTTCTTAACAAGAATTGAACCTCATTCCTTGAAGTTCTTGATGATCCAAAAAAATGTTGATTTAGGTGCAATCTTAGTAGCCACAATATTCTTGCCTGTGAAGCCATTTTTATGCAACGCAATGATGGCTGCATGCGTTTCTTTGCAGGTCACCAGGGTTAACAATGAAAGAACAATGATTTCAAGCATCACCCAACTTTTAACATGTCAAGTCTGCCATTCTAACCCAACCAGCCTGACATAATGATCTCCAGCCTTGTGCTCGTCAACATTCTCACCTGAGTTAACAAGACGATTACTGAAATGATCTCAGCAGGTTCTTTAATGACAGCAATGAAATGCAGTGGAAAGTTTTTTTTTTGGGATTAAGTTAATTTTCATGGCAAAGAAGGACAATGCAAATTATCTGATCAGTCTTCATAACATTCTGGAGTATATGCAAATTGCTATTATAAAAACTTAAGCAGCAACTTTTCCAATTTCCAATATTTATGTAATTCTCAAAACTTTTGGCCACAACTGCACAGTATATCCAATCTTTCCCATAAGTATAGTATCTTTAACCAAGATTATCCAGTCCTTGATTATGAGGGGGTTCTATCATGACCCATTTAATCATAAACCATTTTCTTCCCTACATCAGGAAAGGTTTGAAGACATCTGAAAAAAAAAAAAAAAAAAGAAAAGAAGAGGGCAAGACACCCAGCAGGCACATTAACGAGGATGCTGTAACCTTCTGTTTACGGTACATATTATAGACAGATTATTACAAACACTATTCCAAACACCAATCATAGGGCACAAAGAATGTGTTGATACTGTTATTGCATTTTGGACCTTGGGGGTGATACAGTATTGTTGATTTTGCTTTATTTATTTGGAGACATATAAGCTCCAATATCAAATGGAATTTATTTATTTAGCAGACTGTGATATTTAAGATTAGTGTACTAATATCTTCCCAGTCATTTTTGTCAGAGTCACATTTTATGTTCTTACAAAATCAGGTTATCTGCTTTATAATTGTTGGTCATAAAATTTGCAGACTAAATGCTTAACTACAGTATTCTTAAGAAAAAAAATATGTCTGAGCTATTCAGGGTGAGATTGCCATGTCTAGTATAAACGAAATGTCTTATCTGCAGGTATTTATAAAAATCTTTTTGGGAGTTATTATGCTTTGCATGTAACTCATCAAATGACATGAAAATGTCCTTATGGAATAGATTATATATCCTGTATAATCCCACATTAATCCTGCATTCCTCTGGATCCTTTTCTTTTTTGTATTATGGTAATATTAGTGTAGCTACATTCATATAATTAGGAATCCTGAAATGTTGCGTTTATAGCTTTATAAAGATATGGACTTATTTTGTCATTTATGATCTAATTTCTAATAATAATCATAATCTAATTTCCAACAGGGTGGAAGGAGCTTCTAGAAGTTCTTGCTTATTCTTGTTTATTATTTATTTTAGGAATGCAAAGGTCTTGTTAATTGGCGAAATGTATCCCTTTATGGACATCTTTTTAACTAATCTAGCAAGTAGCAGGTTGGGTTTGTTGCCCATTAAAAAAAAAAAAAAGGAGTTGGAACAAGGAAAAAATGGAACAAGGTATTGGGCTGATTTTGAAGAGCAAAATAATTTTTCTATCGTGACAATTTTATTTTCTAGTTTTATTTGTTTGAATAATAATTCCTTTTTCTTTTTACTAGTGTAGGCAATTATCATTTCTCTCAGAAAAGCCTTTTAAGCTTCCCATAATGTTTTAGGATCTATTCCATTTGTATCATTACATTGAAAATATGCCCCTGTTTGCTCTTTTATATTATATATTATATATATTATATTATATATTAAGTTTTCATATCCATGACTAATAATTAGGATGAGGTGGCAACATAGTAACAGTTACATGTGCATGTAAGGATAGAGTTATCGGGCATATATTACATTTCACAGCCAAACCTATCATCGGATTTGAAAAGAATATACAGTATTATCAATACGTGAAGCAGTTTGATGGGTTGGGAATATACTGTATAAGTCTTAACAGAGGGGACATCGTAAGCGGTGCGCGAGGAAGCGGAAGCACCCTCAATCTGTTCATACATCTCAATCTGTTCATACCTACCTACCTGTGCTGCTCTTCGCAATTTTTGCACAATATTTATTTCACTACTATTTGCACACTACAGTATATTCTTGTCACAATGTAAATTGTTTACTGCTGCTCTTCCCACTATCTCAACTCATACTTCATCAAAAAAAAAAAAAAAAAAGGACTGTTATCTGTTACATTGTTGTGTTTGTCATGTACCTCTTTGTTTGCACATTTTTACGTGCACTTTGTCTATTGTATGTTTTTTGTATAGAATTTGATAGAAAATGTAAAAATTTGTGTTTTAAATTTATGTTGTTGCATGTATGTAGCACCTTGGTCCTGGACAATAAAAGCCTACTTGACTTGACTTCCCATTGTTACAGTCTAGGTGAGCTATTTTATTATAAACCTGAGCAAAATATCCTTCAATATGTATACTTGGGGCATTTTATCATGTGTAATTAGAAAAGGTTTCTTTCTTTCAAAAAAGAGTTTTGTGTCATCATATATTTTGTTTTTTTTTTTTATTTGTAGCAGACTTATTAACTAAAATAAATGACCATAAAATTAAAACATTGTCAGGACATGCCACTGCGTCATCAGATGTCGTTGTCATTCAGCCCCGCTTGTGTTTTTGTGTTATTATAAGAATGAAATGCAGTAGGCTGTTATGATCATCATAATTGTCTTTAACCCTGTTCCCTGAAAAAGCGGGAACGAGATGCTGCGTGAAAACGCTATGGGAACATGTCTTTGTTCAGCTGGTTGTGAAGCATGTGTGTATCAAAATGGCAAATATTTTTGGCTTATATAAGCTCGGTCAGGTAACGTCATCTGATGAGGTGCACCTGCAGGTTATAAATAGGAGTGAACCGGAAACATCCTCAGGTCAATTTTGTCTGAAAGGACATCCAGCCACACCAGCAGTGTGCCACTGGAGCGCAACATCTCGTTCCCATGTTTTCAGGGAACAGGGTTACAGCAAAGTAACCCGAAACGTTCCTCTTTCAAAAGCTACACTCGATGCTGCATGAAAACACTGTGGGAAGGAGAATACCAACGCCGCCACACTGCAAGTGTCTGGACCCCCAGGTTGTGTAGGGTGTGCGCACAATAGCCAAAGAGGTCTCAGACATGCGAGCCCGGAGTAGCATGGACATCCAAACTATAAAATCTGACAAATGTGTGCGGAGAGGACCAACCTGCCGCATCACACACTTGCTGCAAGGGGACACCTCTTGCCAGAGCAATTGATAAGGCAATCCTCCTGGTCAAATGAGCCCTGACTCCTAGAGGCGAAGTGTGACCACGCGCCTCTTAGGCTAGGGCAATAGCATCTCTCACTCAATGTGACAGCATTTGTCTAGTGGCTGGCCGCCCCACGGTTGCAGCCCTCCTAGCAAATGAAAAGCTGCTCTGACTTACTCCACTGACGTAAATCTGAAGAGCACGTACTGGACAC
This sequence comes from Clarias macrocephalus, assembly GCA_011419295.1. Taxonomy (NCBI): domain Eukaryota; kingdom Metazoa; phylum Chordata; class Actinopteri; order Siluriformes; family Clariidae; genus Clarias; species Clarias macrocephalus. The sequence continues at coordinate 32,560 of JAAGKR010004727.1, read as the reverse complement.
GGTAAGTGAAGTCTTTCCTGTTCTGGAGCTGTAAAATGTGGAGGACAGAAGGCTTCGAGAACAACTGGGTGCATGGTGGAGAATGGAGGCTTCGTAAGATAATTTGGGTGAGGATGCAGAATAGCTTTGACTAGCCCAGGGGCAAAGTCTAGACAGGATGGGGAGACCGACAAATCCTGCAGATCTCCAATTCTATTCAAAGAAGTAATGGCCATAAGAAAAACCATCTTAAGAGTCAGAAGCCTGACAGATGCTGACTCTAGTGGTTCGAAAGGGACGTCAATCAGACCTTCGAGCATAATAGCTAAGTCCCACAACGAGACCATCGCTCTAGTGGGTGGCCTCAACCGTTTAGATCCACTAATAAAATAAAACTAAAGGGTGCTTTCCCACAGAAACCCCATCGATCAGAACATGACGAGCCGAAATAGCAGCTACGTATGTACTAAGAATACTAGGGCATAAGCCCGAGGACAACTTTTCTTGCAGAAACTTCAGCACTGAAACAATTTGGCAGTGGACTGGGTCTACATGTTTTGCCATGCACCAACTTTCAAATACACTCCATTTGAGGGCATAAGATCTTCTAGTAGAGGGAGCCCTAGCACTTAGAATAGTCTCAATCACGCTGACGGGAAGACCAGAATCTCTTAGTTGGTCCCCTTCAGGGGCCAGACGTGAAGGTTTCAGAGCTCGGGCCGGGGATGAAATATTCTCCCCTGTGCCTGAGACAGAAGATCCCTCCTCACGGGAATCACCCACGGTGAGCCATCGAGGAGAGATATTAGATCAGAGAACCACAATCTGGTCAGCCAACGGGGCACTATCAATAAGAGGCACAAACCCTGTTGACAGACCCTTGCCAGGACTCCCGGGAGCAGAGCTATTGGAGGAAATGCATAAAGGCGTAATCTGGGCCACATATAGGCCATCACGTCCAGACCCAGGGTAGCTGGAGGAGTCAGAGAGTAGTAAAGGGGACATTGTGCTGTTTCTTGGAGGCAAAGAGGTCCACCTCTGCTACCTAAAATCTTTCCCAGATTTGACTGATTACTTCGGGGTAGATTTTCCATTTCCCATGTGTCACAGCTTGTCTGGATAGCAAGTCTGCCCCACATTCATTTGCCCCGGAATGTAAATCGCCCTGAGGGACAGGAACTTGTCCTGTGCCCAAAGCAGAACTTGATGCGCCAGCTTGTTCAAGCGGTGCGAGTGCAGTCCGCCCTGGTGATTTATCTACAAGACTACCATAGTGTTGTCCACCCGCACTAGGACATGGTAGCCTCTCAGCTGCTGGAGGAAGTGTTTCAGGGCCAAAAACAGAGCCATCATTTTGAGGCATGTGTCACGCGAGAAGATGACTTCTCCAGCTCCCTTGGGCTGGGCAGCCATCTAAGACCGCACCCCAGCCCATGAGGGAAGCATCTGACATTAGCATCTTGCGACGACAAGACAGACCTAGAGTGGGACCCAAAGTCAGAAACCGGGGTCTTAGCCACATAGAAAAGGTACGAAGCCCTCAGCGCGTAACCGTTACTTGCCTCTGGGGATTGGCCCTTAAGTGAAATCCCCTGGCTCTTAGCCACAACTGAAACGCTCTCATGTGCAGAAGGCCCAGAGGAAATCACCAATTTATCAATGAATTATTAAAATGGCACTGATTAGACTTTGTAGGAAGTTATAGAGGAGGATCACGATGCCAATTCAAAATCCATTTAAATAAAATAAAAAATATTATAAGTAAACAACAATAGCTCACGTTTAGAAAATTCTTTTCGAGATAAGGCTGGGGCGGTGATATGCGCAGAGCGCCAGCAGATTTCCTGAAGCTCAAATCTCTGAAATCGTTTTTTTCTACACATCTATCTTTTTCTACGCTATCTTTAATAACCGATGAAGGTTTTGAGCTGTACACACATGCATTCTCGCCTAAACTACATTTGTGACACAATAACAGTAATATTTAGAAAATTTTGCAGGCTGGCATTTGGATAAACCGGAAAATAAAGAATAAACCAGTTGTTCTATATTTAAAGTTTGATGTCTTTGAATGTATTAAAAAAAACAAAACAATAAACAGACACAAACAGTTAACCAATTTTTTTTGACTCAATATTGTACAGTTAATATCAATAGCTCTAGTTCAGATTTTTCATGTTTGTTGTATAAAATACACAGATGTGGAAATTACCATCACTGTAGTATTTCTTCGATACAATATATTATGACTTTTTTATGACTTAATTCTATTTTAAAACTGCGGCGAGGGAAAATGTCACTTTGCGCCACCTGGCGGTCATTTTACAAATTACTTTGAAATTTTATTTTGGCCACTGTCGTTTTGTCGCGTCGGTAAGCACGGTGATAATAGACATTCCCCTTGTCTACCTACTAAATGCACATACTGTAAAAAGTAAGTGAAAAGCAAAACAGTAAATGAGTAAGAAGGTAAACCATGATCGTTTAACACACAAAAAATAACACCATGAAATCTGTGTGAAAGCAAATGTAAACAAACATAATAAGGGAAACAACAGTATAGAAACATAAAAAATAGCACATTTGTGAACCTCTCATATCTGCTGACTGATCCTCTTAAAAATAAACAAATAAACAGAAAAGAGAGAAGTAATAGTGTGAGAGTCTCATGTTCATAATTTTGTGACACAAAAAAATATTTTCCTTGCGTGTCATAAATGAAAGTTGTTCGTGCCAACAGGGATCCAAGCCAAACAGGTTAGTATTTATCACAGTTGACCTATTCATTAATTGCAAACTGATTTGACACGTTTTGTACATAATGAATACCTGCCAGGGAATGTTATGATTGTTGAGTCGATTCTAAGAAGGCGTTCACCCGTGCAGTCATAGACAAGTGTTGACCTTACTGGCTGGGTTGAACACTCATATAGTGTTATGAAGGCATATTTGAATCCTGTTTCATGCAATTTTTGTCGTTTCTGCTCTCTTTTTCTGATACTTATCCTTGAGGTCAGATATTTTCTGCTCAGCCTCTATAATTGTTTTTATCATATCACAATAAAATTAACTGCATCTCCTGATAGTGCAGCTTCTTTAAAAGCAATTGGGCTTTGGTTGTTGCCATCTTGCTCTTTAACTCTGGTCTTGTAATTTGTGTTGTTAGTCGGATCTGCTGGCGACCACAAGGTGCCAAGAGACATCGTATTCACTTTATCCTTAGTTCTGTGCACTCTTTGAACAATTAGGATAACTGTTTTGTAAAAATTTCAACTATATGGCGAGGAGCTCGGTCCTTTCACTGTCAAAGCATCATGTGACTCCCTCATGTCTTTATCTCTATGCATTTGTTATTGCATGTTAATTGCCTTTACCCATTGACCCAACACTAGCCAATGGCCTCATTCTAAAGTTCAAATTGATGTCCTGTTTACCTATGAATACATTATATTGTCAAAAGTATGCAGTTCACTCCAACCATATGACTCCATGGAGCTGGCTTTTTGCATAGTGAAAATTTAGTCTATTTTTCCCTTTAGTTCCAGGAAATAGGTTATTTTAAATCAACAGATTGTCACGAACTTAGGGTGTTACCAACTGTTCAGGCACGAAAAGGCAGGCATAGATGCAGAGAGGTTGTGTCCAACATAAAAAGTTCTTTATTCAAAAACAACTGAAAACAAAACATAGGCTCTGTGCACAAACACCCAGGCACTATAGACACATCCTACAAACAAGTAAACCCGTCGAAGCATCATACTCTGTACTCTTTAAGCCAAAACCCTTCAGCCTCGCGCTCCTCTAAGCAAAACTCACACCCTCGCGCTCCTAAGAGCGACACACACTCACACCCTCGCGCTCCTAAGAGCGACACACTGGCTTAGATCCTACACACTAGCTTTAGAGCATACACAGGTTTTAGAGCACACACTCTTACTCAAAGGACCAATTAACAAAAACACTCACCCAACTACACACACAACCACATAGAGCCTTCATAACACAAAACCAAACTAAAACAAAATCAAGAAAAAACTAAACAAACAAATGCCCACTTGACATCTTTCTTTATGCACTATCCAGTATGGCCTAGAAATGGCAAGTTTCCTTTTTTGTCTGGTTGCTTTCAAGGTTTCTCCCTCATGCCATATCAAAGAGTTTTCCTGTCACTGCTGCTCTGACTTGCTCATTAGACGTCTAAATCTAAATCAGAACTTCTATAAAGCTGCTTTGTGACAATGCCCCTGGTGAAAAGCACTGAATAAATACAGTTCGTCTCACACAAATACTTTTTGTCAAGAATGTCATTTGTCTATGTTAAATAATGATTCTTTATGTTTGAGGAACTTGACACCGTCTGAGTTACTGTTTACATCAGCTCTGAACTGCAGCTTTTAGAAATCGCAGTGAATTGCACACACACACACACACACACACGCGCGCACACACACACACACACACGCACGCACACACGCACACACACACACACACCTTGTATGCCTGCTGATATTCTATTCTTCTATTCTATTCTTGCGCATCTGCATGGAAACTGTACACACAATCATTCTTCACATGCACATTACGGGAACTCGGATGGAATCATTCCCACATCCCTGTCACAGTACTGACTTTGCTTCAAGCCATTTCCACATGGGAAGCAGGTAGTTCGATCATGGCTCTGGTGTACTAAGAAACCTTTCTACAACAATGGTGTCCAAGTACTAGTGAAACACTGGCATAAGTACAGTAGTGTAGCAGGGGATTATATATATATAGACAAATAAAGGGAGTTTTTAACTATGTTCTGTTATTCTTGTCACATCGCGGATGGTATTGCGTGTTGGTAATGTGGGCTATAAAGGGCAGGTATAGTCGCAGAGGTTTTTTTCAAACGTAAAAGTCTTTTATTTAAACAAAACAGGGGGACATCGAAAAGAAACCAAACAAACACAACTCAACTCTAAACACAGGAGAAACTTCATCGTTGGCTCTATAACTAAACACACAGGTTCTTGTTTGCCTAACACACAGGCTCCCTTTATAGCATAACACATGCTAAGAGCTTCCACAGGCTGGAGACTGGGCAGACACTAGACACAGGGGAGAGAACCTAAAGACAGGGGAGAAACACTAGCGACACATTGAACGGTACTTACTGTACATATAGCAACGAACAAACTAAAAGGTAACCTTAACTGGACACCGTAACATACATAACATAACTATAGAGAGACAACTTAACATAAAACCAAACTAAAACAAAACCCCAACAAAAGAAATCCCCACTCGACATAATTAATGCTGGACCCAAGTTTCCCAGAACAGCCAGATATTTATAACAATTCTAATGAGCTACCTCGGTGAGCTCCGTCATCACCTGACCGAGGTGCCTTCTGGGAAACTGAGCCGACTAACAAAACTACACAAACAGAAAAACATGCACACAGTGCCCTCTAGGGGTGGACCCTTGCAATTCTGCACAATTGCATAAACTTTTATTGTAGTAGCATGAGCGGTTTTTTTTTTTCTGATTGTTTTTAATTATATTAATTTCATCCATTTTAAATGGTGATGAGTTTTGAAATGAGAGAAGAGAGGAGAAGAACAGAAAAAAAAACACACCAACAAAGAGGTTTTAAAGTCCTAAGTAATTTCCTAAGTGATTACAAAGCATGTACATACTGCATGATCTTAGAAAATCAGTGAAAAGAAAAGAGAGTGAGGAATAAAGGGGGGTAAAGAAAGAGATTCCTGGGACATGTACCACCATCTAGGGGAAACGTAATGATAGTGCTTTTTTATTTTTAATTTTTTTTGGCTTTGTGACCTGCACAGCATTTTTACCAGCTGGACTTTGACTTTTTAACAAGAGATTGTCGTATTATTTAGCAATACAGACAGATTTTAGATTTTCACAGTGAAGATTTCACATTTAAATAAGACATAAAAGTACAATTAAGATGACTTTATAAAATGACAAATAACAACTTGAGAGTTGTTGTAATAACATATACTCTCCATCTAAACTTTTACCATTTACATTTACACTAGACAGCATGTCTTTATGAATTAGAATTAGATTAGCTGTTACTAGAAACAATGACATACGGTATAAATCACAGTGTGGATGGCTGTCAGAGATGCTGTTATAGAAAATTAATCAAAACCTTTTAAAACAAAATATTGTTAGAATGTTTGTTTGTTGTCTAAGAAAGAACTTTTGGAGGAAAAAAGTTGACAGCTTCTGTTGCAGCTTCAGCTCCAGGTCTATTATTATTATATTCTGACATTGGATGAAACATCAATAATATGATAAACAGAATGATGTATATGACAACTTTTACTTCTGCCATCATCTAATATGTGCTCTTTAGGGCTCCTGGTTCAGCACTTTCCCCAGTCTGATTTATCACAATTTCAGACCAGATTTAATGCAATATCAAGAATGAACACACTGCAAGAACACTAGATGGTGGTAAGTGAACGCCATTCAAGCAACAAGGAGGGATACTGTAGGTTACCCTTGTAATGATTCATTAGGTTGTTAAATATCACAATGCACTTTGCAAACAATGTCATCTGTAGAGGTGTTACAAACCTATACACACAATTTGGATCCATCATTATGTATATTAAAGCTGGAAGAGAAACAACCTGAGCAACTTGGTTGTTACCCAGGTCTTTACACTCTCTTCTACCTCACACTCTACATAAAACCCAGCATGCTACATCTCCATCTTTCTCCCATCATCTGCTGCTTTGACCTTGTGAGTGACCAGATCCGCAGCTCTTCTCATGATTAAGTTCTGATGATGTGTTCTAACCTGGTTATTGTCATACAATGTAGAATAGAGATTTTCAGTTGCATCCTGTCACCACTTTAATTCCCTCAGGACTCTGAACTCGTGTCATTTTCTTTTTCATTAATACTAAATCTCAATGCTCAGTGATCAGCTCTCACAGTTTTTTTTATTTATTTATGTCAGTTCTCTGTTTCTCTATTCATCTCAAGCTGCTTTGGACACATATTCCTACCAATGATATCACACACATGACTAAAGCTTTTAAGAACTTCACAACAACCACCACCAGATTCTGCTGAATTTCTTTAAATGCTCTCGTGACATTTCACCAGGTTTTAAAAAAATGTCTTCATAATTTCATTCCTTCAATAAAACTGAAATAACTATAAAATATTTTTAATCCTTTACTGGGACTGTTCCGCTGAAATGTAAGGACTCTGTAATGAGGCTGTCTGTTTAATCAGTAGTTTGTGTGTATTGAGTACTTCTTTCTCCAAAATTATAAAACAACCATTGCTTTGTTAAATGAAAGATGTTAAAGTAAATGATTTCTTAATTAATCCTTGCTTGTAAAAGATGAAGCTCAGAATGTAGAACCACAAACAAAGTCTTCCAGTGTCTGCGTTCCCATTAGAACCCCTTTATAAACTCCTCCCCTACTCCCCCACCCATAAAAAAGGAAACACCCTTGAGGAATTTGTACATTAGACAGTGTGACAGACTCTGAAAAAGGTATGTGCGGAGAATTTGATCACACGCCAGAAGCGAGAAGCATGCAAGAACCTGCAGCAGTTTCACTCTTCAGACCAGCTGCATGCGATGCTGGAAACGATCCAAGCCATAGCCTGCACCCACTTACAGCTAAATAACCCCTTTCACACACAGGAATGCCTTTTCAGCATTTAACGTGGTGTAAAAAAAAAAGTTTTATGTTATTATAAGTGGCCTGAAGGGCATTTCTGTACAAATGTTTGTTGCTAAATCCAAGCTGGATCTTCACTGCATGTGCACTATGAATCTTCCCCAGGTTATTAAATTATTTAATAGTGAATTATGTCATAAGTGATAAAAAAAAAGTTTGTATGAGATGTGAATGTGTACGAATCAAAAATGGTCAGATAGACCCTGATGAGCGAGCCGAGCGCGACAGTGGCAAGGAAAAACTCCCTGAGAAGACAATAGGAAGAAACCTAGAGACTCAACAGGGAACCCATCCTGATTTGGGTGAAACAGAAAGCAGGAATTGATCTGCATTCATACTGTGTGTTAGTTGGCAAGCAGTTCAGTATAACAGTTGATGTTAATTGATGCTAATATAGAGTCCAGTTAGTTATTGAAGGCACAAGTAGACTTGTAGGAAATTCCAGTCCTGAACTATCGAGCGACTGCAGCCAAATCCAGTCATCAGAGAAACTGCTGTCAACATCAGGCCAGAACCGACTTCATGGTAGAGTGACTCCTACACATTCTTATGTCATTATGTTCTTTGTACTCTTTCATTCATGTCCTTTCAGGATCTTTATTTTAATATAACAGTAAGTTCTTTGTAATACTGTAGTCTTTAAGAGAAAAGAGAGGAGAAAATCTCTTATCAGAGAAGGTGCTTGCAGTAAGAGTGTAGAAGCTGGAGTTTAAAGTATTACGTTATTGTGTCGCGATTAAATCACTGTTCAGCTCCAGCTCTGTTTCATGACTTATAGAATACGTGAACAAAATGCAGGCATTACGAAAAATCTTAATATTTCTTTAGTAATCATGTATTAATACGAGGTTAATATTGTTTGTAGATCATCATCATTTGTTCTGCCCTTAGAGAGCCTTCAGTGTAAGAGCTGGTTATTTCCCAATTGAAAACAAAGTTTTATTTTTACTTATAACAAAACTGTAATTATAGAGTTAGGGGTAGTGGTTAAGATGTTTACATGCAGTAAATATAAATGTTACCAAAGTGTGTGTATGGGATGGATTTGTGTGTGTGATACTTAACACAAAATTCTCCAGAAACGTTGATGCTTGAAATGTTTTATTTTTTAACAGACATTACTGGTGAACTATACTCCAATAAAGACAATTCCCATGAATCTGTTTCTACTTTTTAATCGTTTTAGAGGTGGAAGAGACAACCTTCCCATCGACCACCTCTTCCACTACTGTGATGATTGCTGTTTTGGTGCTGGAACTTTTGGTGGAGGAAATCGACGCGCTGTTAAAACAAAAAAAGGGAACATTTTTAGCAATCACATGGCCGCCATTCTGCCTCTTGTGTAATATGCTTTGGATAGATGAGTCCAATGAATAAATAAGTTAATTTACCTGCCACTGGCCTCAGCATCCAGCAGTCTCCTGTACTCAGCGATTTCCATCTCCAGTCTGGTCTTGATGTCCAGCAGCACCTGATATTCCTGGGACTGACGTTCCAGATCACCACGAAGCTGCACCAGTTGATCCTCAAGACTGGTCACCTGGAGGCAGTGTGGTTAGGACAGGTTCAAAGCACAGCACCACCAAGCTACCAGTGCTGGGTTCTTGAGCAAGGCCCTTAACACTCAACTGCTTAGATGAATCATGTCAAAAATGTAATTTGGAAAAGAAATAATTAGGATTTTTATTTTATTTTATTGCTATTAACTTACTTAATGAAATTGTCTTTGTATGTGCTCTCACTTTGTGCTTGGACAAACTGAAATAACTGTTGCATTTTTCAAAGATTTAGAATTTCCTAGAGAAAGCTTAGTAAGACTCAAACCTCACCTGCATTTGGTATCCTGATAACTGCATGGCATAGCGGCCTTGGGTCTCAGACAATGTTCCCTCAAGGGAGGCTTTCTGTGTTGAGATAACCAGAATGGAAATTTGCCCTAGTACCACACATTCATTTGCACAACCTACAGCACACAATCATGCAAAATTCCTGATCATTCTAATGACCTGAAAGTTTTTGCCTCACCATGGCCAACAGAGACTGGAGCTCAATTTCCAAAGACTGTGATGAGCTCTTCACGGTGTTCACTTCTGTTTTGGATGTGGCCAAAGTCTCAGTGCTGGCAGCAACCTCCTGTTTCAGGGTCTCAGACTGCCAACGAAAAAAAAATAGCTATGAGTTAGAAAAAGGCTCAGTTGGGTCAGTGTAATTAAAAGAGTTCACAGCTTTGGTAAGTTCTAGACTAGATTTGGGCCTTGTGTTGGGCCCCTGAGCAACTGAGCTCTGTGCTTGGATTAGAATCACTTTGTATAAAAATTACATTTGCTATACCCTGATCTCCTCATTCTACAGAAGTGTATAAGCTGATAAAGAAACTTCAGGAGCAATCTGGCTTTGATCATATACGCTCCTTTTGAAACGCACCTTTGCCTGGAACCAGGCCTCAAGCTCTCTCTGGCCCTTGGCAGCAACAGCCTCGTAGTGTTCGCGAATTTCTTCCATGACCTTGGTGAGATCTTGCTGTGGTGCAGCATCAACCTCAACATTAATCTGTCCGCTCATCTGGGTGCGTGTAGTTAGCAGCTCCTGGAGAGACACAAGAGATGTTTGGAGGTTGATGAATTCTTTAAAATATGAATACGTTTGCATGACATATTTAGGTATGTTTATCATTTTGTTTTGCCTGTACATATTCATCACCTCTTCATGATTCTTCTTGAGGAACACCAGCTCCTCAGTTAGGGCTTCAATCTGCAGGGTGAGATCTTTCTTGGTCATGTTCAGATCATCCAGCAGCCTCTTCAGTCCAGCGATATCAGCCTCAACAGATTGACGCATAGCCAACTCATTCTCATACCTGTGGAAAGACATTGTGTGTAAATTCTTACTGGTGAGAGTCGTTGATATCTCTATCCCCTTCAGACATCTAGACTAAGGACATTTACACCATATTAAGATCTTACTTTATCCTGAAGTCATCTGCAGCCAAGCTGGCATTGTCAATGCTAAGGTGGACTGTACCCTTCAACTGAATTGCATCCAGAATCTGAAAACATCAATCCAAAGATATAATTTTAACAGCAGAACAGCAGTTGCTGGAAGAACAACAACAAGAATGGTAAATACATAGTGACTTGCTAAAAAAGATTGTGTGTGAAGTAGTAGCTTTGGATACAGAGAATAGGTTTTTCCTTAAATTTGACCTGTAATTGTCCTACCTTGGCCTGGAGCTCACTGATGGTAGCCAAGGAACCAGAGTGGTCCCGTGCAGTAGGCGAGGTCTTGCTGTCCAGGAACTGGTGGATTTTGAGCTCCAGCTCAGCATTGGCCTTCTCCAGTGAGCGCACCTTCTCAAGGTAGGAGGCCAGGCGGTCGTTAAGGTTTTGCATGGTGAACTTTTCATTGCCGATGATGCTTCCATCTGCATCCCCAGCACCAACTCCAAACCCTGCACCACCCCCGAAACCTGCAGCACCTCCAAATCCTGCACCAAAACCAAAACCTCCACCAACACTGCCTCCTGCTCCACCAAAGGACAGGGACCGAGACGCCTGGGAGATACGAACCCCAGACCCTCCTGCTCCACCATAGACACTTCCAGCCCGCATTGCACTCACCCGGCTTCCTCCTCCACCACCAAGAGAGAGACGCGAGGATCCCATGGATCCTCCGATCACAGATCCAGATGCAAAGCTGCTGCGAGCAGAGAAGGTGGTGGCCATGTTGATGGAGGTCTTTTGGTCTTACTCTGGAGAGTGAGTGAGCATGAGAAGTTCAGCAGTCTTTTATAGCTCGGTTAGATCTTCCCCACAGATTCCAATAGAGTCACAGGAATTATATGTTATGTAACCTCTCAGAGTTCATGATCATGGGGTCTTTTGATGGGTTTATGCCTTAAAGGTAGATTTTGGAGATTATTTGAAACCCTCATGATTGACAGCCACTCTCTCAGAAGCATGTGTGAAACCAAGTCTCTTTCCCACAGGGGTTTTTCTTCAAGTTGGAATTCCTAAAGAACAGTTCTTAGCATGAAGGGATGCAATCAATATCAGGGTCATTTGCAGATCATTTTGCATTTTTTTTCAGTGAAAAATAGTTTCCTTAACGGTAATTTTATAGTGTAGCAGAGAAAAAAACTACATCAATGCAAACAGCTTCAGAAGCTTTCACACTGCCATATTTCCACATAGTGTCCAAACAATTTTCATCTTAATAGAAGTGCAAATGCATGACACAGGTACTTTATAGATTCTTTATGTGTCTTGGATAATGCACTTTTGCCCAGAACACTCAGCAATTAAGTGTTGTGCTTATGTTTAGCTAACCTTGAATTTTCCGCTGTTAGGATGTTCACAGGTAACAATCTCTTAGGTGACCACTTAACCCCGCCCCCCCCCCCCGCCTGACCCCCCCCCCCCCCAACAAAAAAAAACAATATGTGTCCTCGACTGTCAAATCCTCATGTCGGAGATAAATGTGCAATTTATATCACTAAATGCTGAAACTGAAAGATACAGTATATTATTCATGTCCTAAATTACAAATGAGTTCTCTCCTCTCCTATATATAAAAATAGATACGTTTTATATTAAAATGTATTTAGTTTCAGTAGACTCCCTTGCACGATTCTCTTGGTACCAGAAAATTGGAGCTTTTTCTAATCTAACATATGTAGTTCCAAGCTGGATCATTTCTGTTCCCTGCTTTACATAAGCACCACCAAAATAACAATACTCAACACTCACATGTTACTGTATAAAGAAAATTTACTAGATCTTCCAACAGCTGCTAATATATGCAACAGCAGAATGGTGTAAAGAGTTTTGAGTGTGACAGGCAAATCACAATAATTATATTTATTGATTTTATTCACAATGTACCAAATTTATATATGTTAAAATATCATCTAACTAAAAGTAAAGTATATATTTTAGTATATAGTATATATAAGTATATAAATAGTATTTAATATAGTATTTAATATATATTAAAAAGTCTTCATCTTAAAATTCCTGTGGAATAGCAGAAACACAAAGCGCAAAGTTTCACTTTGAACAAGACATGCCTGCTCCAGGTGCACAAACAGCTTATATAACAGCTATGACAGGTCACATCACCACACCATCCATATATCCCCTTTCAATAAATCATCCTTTTAATTCTGCCATCCATTTACATTCAGTGCCTTTAGGAATGCTCTGGGTGCTAACTTCTTTCCCTTTTTGAGCTACACAAACTCACACAGATGTGAAGCTTTTAACAGTTTTCTATAAGGCACAGAATGCTTAAGGGGAAATAAACATATATTATTATTATTATTATTATTATTATTATTATTATTATTTTTATTATTATTGCAAATTATATTTTACATGCCCATGTCTCATAAAACTACATTAGCCTAGCTAACTTTAGCTAATGAGAAATGTAAACATATCTTTTAAGATTTCCAGACTGTAGTGTTTGGTGTCTTACATTCTTCCTGCAGTTTTTCACCCATTTTGTTTTTTCCTCATCCCTTCACTCAGGTTGTCTCATAATTTTTTTTTAATTTTATGTTATAACCCTGACATTTTCTTGATCTTGTCTCATACAGTAGGCCATGACAAGTTGGCATTAAATGCTCAACACCTCTTCCAAACCCCCCATGAAAAACCTGTATCAGAGCGTGCTTCATGACCTGAACCAAGATCTACAGTACACCAGACACAAAGTGTTTACCAACATTTCCTCTAAAATGCACCAAAATGGTCAAAAGGCTTGGGAGATGTGAACCCTACAACCTCCTGCTCCACTATGGACACTTTTAGCCTATATGACACTGGTCCTTTGGTCCTTCCTCCTTCACCACCACTAAAAGACACAGATCTTTATGCAAAGCTTTGTGATGTGGAGGTGCTGGCCATGCTAATGTAGGCTTTTTGATCTAACTGTAGAGATTGAGTGGGGACTAGAGGTTCAGAGGACTTGGACTAATCTACCAACAAGCCAACATGGTAGGATTTTAAAGATTAGTACCACTTCTTCCTACTAGAGGGAGTTTCAAGGTTAGCTTTTGGTCTTGATTTTCTGGTAAACAGACAGTAGCAACAATAGTTTATTTACAGAGAAAACCTTGTGTTATAGTTTGAGTTTTTTTCCCCCTGATTTTTTCTCTAATTAATTTAGTGGAGTCCAGTTCCTCCCCGTCACTAGGGGGTTCCCACATCCCACATTAAGGCTACTATCACTCAGTCGGGAGGGCTGAAGACTATCACATGTTTCCTCCAACCCACGTGATGCCAGTCGACCGCATCTTTTCAAACTGCTCGCTCAAAGACCGTTGGGGGCGGCGTACTGTAACACACTTGGAGGACGGCGCTATCCGCTCCTTCCGCTTGCGTGAGCTCACAGACGCCCCTGATTGGCTGTAGAGCCGTAATTAATGTGGGAGCACTAAGTACCTCTCATCCCTCCCCTCTGAGAGAGCTCGGCCAATCATCAGTGGAACATGTAGCATACACGGATTACCTATTCTACATTATATAAAAGTAGATAGTGTGGAGCAAATCTACATCTACTCATTGACATTGGTGTCTCAGTTGTAGGCTTCTTGCCTGCCATGCACAAGGCCTGTGTTCGAGTCCCAGCTACTGGATGCATCCTTAGTTCAGGTCCCAAACTCAGACTGAATGGAAGGACTGCATCAGACAGGGCATCCAGTGTAAAACCTTTGCCAAGAAATATGCTTATGGTCTCCTGTGGTGACGCCAAGTTAGAGGCAGCCACAAGAACAATGGCAATGTAAATTTACACTGTTATAAATTGCCTCATTAAAAAAAAAAAAAAACAGTAAGTAACTGGCAGCATGGTTGCCAGCACGTTACTAATAAATTGCTGAGAAGTTGCTGAAATTTACACTTGTTTACTGTTTTTTATTTTATTTTATTTTTATATACAGCATAAAGCTGTTATTTTCTACATTTACACTAAACTGCTGTCAAAAGTAATAACATCTAATCAATCTTTATTTGACTTCTTCCCAAGTGGTATATTTGCAGAATTTTACAGTAGTTTTTCTGCAAAATGTTCTTGTATAGTGAGCTGAGTAATGGACCGCTGATAAAAGTAGCTATATTTTAAAATGTATATTTCTTTTTATTTTCTGTACAGTAAGTCCCCGACTAACAAACATTTGAGTCACTAATTTCTGCAGATATGAACGCACCACGGATTTATGAACAAATCACGGAAGCATGTGTGTTGTACAAAAAATAGACACTGCAATGCACCGGATACCCAATATTTACAATTATATACAATATTTTATATATATTTAATATCATAAAATATCCAAAGTCTGGTACAGTATATTGTATGTATGTCTGTGTGTCAACGGTTTTAATGAATCCAGGAGCATGATGATAGATAACGGCTGTCATGTAAAGCTGTCCCATTGATGAATAATCCTAATTTCGGAAAATTTTCAACAAGACAGAGTTCACAATCCAAATCAGCTCTGAGGCAAAATGATATCTGTTCAAGCACGCAGTAAACACTATGTAGAATTTTCCTCTCCCTCGCCCGTTTTTTATGCTTTACATTGTATATTAGTGTCAAATTTGAATAAGACTTACTTTGTCGGACTTACAAACAAATTTGACTTGCGAATGTAATCCCAGAACAGAAGTCGTACATAAATCAGGGACTTACCATATATTACCCCTTAGCAGTCTTACTATAAAAACATGTTTTATGCAGTTTACAAATATGGTATTTAAAACATTAAAAATGTAACGAAAATCATGCAGTGTCTTTTCAAAATACTGTATGTTTCTTCTTTATTACACTTTTGAAAAACAAAAGCCAGAAACACATTTTAGGCAAAAACGAAAATTTCAGCCATGTAAATAAAATAAAATATTTAAAGTGCAGCTATTGTAAACAACGAATGCAAATAACCAAAGTGTTCTCAAAATTAATACCTGTGGAAAATCATGTGAATGACTTAGATGATGAAGAATACACTTTTATAAGAAAAACTGAGGACAACTGGGCGAATAATAAATACTATAAACTAATTTAGAATTTCAGTATTCAAAATTGGACACCTGAAAAATACTGTGCAACAAACACACATTGTGTCTGGGGTGTGTAAGTGAATGATAGGGTTCAATATATATATATATATATATTTGCCGTCTGGTCAGCTCTACAAAGCACCAAACAGCAGAACAGACAGCCACAAGAACATTTTCCCCGCATTGTGCAATAAAAAAATATATGTGTAATATTATTATGAGCAATAGATGCAATACTGTGCAATACCATTGATATTTATTTAATAATACCCCACATGCTTTCCCATTTTTTTTTCATTTTGTGTATCTCTGGAAGCTATTGTCACCAAAACAAATTTCTTGTATTGACAAAAGTACTTGGCAATAAAGCTTTTTCTGATTCTGATTCTGATATAAAGTCAAAATCCATCACTTCCTTAAGTAGACTGGCAACACAGGTGGTGACTGATTTCTTTTTCTGTCGAACAATCCCTGTCTGCTTCAAAAGGATGCAAACTCCCTTGTTGTTCCTTTCATGATTTATCCCAAATATTCAGCATTAGTGTGGAGCAAAATAGTTACTCACTGGCATAAAATAAATATAATAACTTCTTGTGTCAACCACATAGCTGTTTTATGTTAAAGTAGGTGTAAGTGATATTGTATTTTATCTGCTTTTTAGGAGTTGTAAACCCATACATAAACATGGTTCAGGAAAAGTATTACAGTTCTTTGTAAAAGTTTTTAAAACTATTAAAAAAATTTTTTTAAGTCTCTATTTTTTGATGAGATGATTTTTATTATGTTTTTTTTTTTTTTTTACACAAAAACACATAAAAAAGGGGGTGACTGTACACATGATTGTAAATATTTTTATTCATTAATCTTACGAAGGTCCCATTGATCTCTTCTGACACTTCCCATAGCAAAGAAAAATCCAAGATGAGATCTCATGTTAAATGCATCCGAAACAAAAGTGAGTCGTCTTTGAGGTTGAAATGAGATTTTAGCCGTTTTCTCTGTCTTCTCAAATTAAATAAATTTTCTCAATGAGAAACAAAGTTCTCAATTTGGTCTCCTGTATTGAGGCAAAATCATTACCTCCAAATCTCTGAGAAATTTGTCTTGTGTGCAACTCACATATTCTTAGTTTCCCCAATGCAGCGTTTCCCACACAAAGAGTGTACTTGTAAACTGCGCATATAATTAAACTTATTATTACCTTTGAAAAACATAGATTTTGCTGCTATTGGAATGGCGATGCAAACATGTAGAATGCACATATTATCATATATTTTATCCTTGATGGAAAATGTGTGGTTGCTGACAGAGTAGGTTTTCATCACATATGTCACTTTATTCTTGACTGCATAGTTAATGTATGCGGCGGCACAGTGGTGTAGTGGTTAGCACTGTTGCCTTGCACCTCCAGGGTCCAGGTTCGATTCCCACCTAGGCTTAATTCCTGTTAATTTGCACGTTCTCCCCATGCTTGGTGGGTTTCTTACCACAGTCCAAAAACCCGCAGATGAGGCTAATTGGCATTCCCAAATTGCCCGTAGTGTGTCAACGAGTGTGTGAGTGAGTGTCTCTGTGCCCTGTGATGGATTGGCACCCTGCCTTGTGCCCTAATCCTCCTGGAATAGGCTCCAGGCCCTCCGCGACCCTGAATACAGGATAAAGCGGTATAGATGATGCATTCTTTATCTTCTTCTTCTTATTTTTATTATTATAGTCACACATGATCATATGAATCTGTTCTATTTCTTTGTCTATGTGACACTTTTTAAAATGTTTTTGCTCAGTCATGTGGTTAAAATAAAATAAAATCCAGTTCATTATATAGGTTGGGCTGTCCCTCTATATTGCACAATCCTGATTCCTAAATATATATTTTAACACATATTTATTTAAAGAATGGCTAAAATGTTTAATGGGTAGGTGCTCTGAGAAACAGCGCCATCTACACTAAAGAGTGTTTAGTTACTTTTTTTTATATACTTCATCTCACTTTTCACATATGGGTAGATGGAGGGGGTTAGTAGGTAGAATCTCTGAAATGTAAAATTAATAGAAAATAAAATAAATAAAAATATTGTGTTAAAGGTCATATATATATTTGTTGTTGGTTGTGTATAGTAGACCACTTTTGTGCTGCAGGTAATGCGGCTCGCTCTGCTGGCTACCACCGCTAGTATATTTCACACCTGTGGGGAAACACTGCAAATTACTTGAACTTTAGAATTGCAAAAATAAAGTACCCAGTGAAGTTTCTTTTTTAATTAACCACGTGTTTAATGAATCAACTATGTATTACTGTACATTTTACATACAAGTACAGTGTCGATATTTAAGTCTGTAATGGCTAAACCTCATTACAAAATTGTTTTGTAATAGACAAATGTTTTATGTTTAAATCTATTTTCCTTCTTTTTCGAGTTAATCAACATGGCTAACCTTTTGCAAATGTGTACACCTCAATGAATTTATTCAATTAAACAGGCAAATGGTAAACTTATTTTACATTCTGCACAAATGTCATTACCAATAAAGAACTAAAATGCAATATATTGAATATTTTTTATTAAGAAGAGAAGCAATGAGATAATGTTTGTGTTCAGTTATTTCTGTCTACATTTATCATTTAGTGCCAAACCTATTTTGATTTTATGTTTATGACTGAATCTTCAATGTTTTTTCTTTTTATGACCAACTCAATTAGACCTCATAACACATTGCACAGTGCCCACTATGCATGATGGGTATTCATATTCTAGCACACCTATTTCTAAACGTCATGAGAATAAATAATTATTTAAAATGTCATTGCATATTTTATGAATAAAACGTGAACTGTAAATATTGTTAACATCGTCAGTTCATTTGACCTAATTGTTCATATTTATCTAATTACTAGTTAGAAACAAACAACTAATGTGTAACTAATTATTATGGATCGAACTCTCAATTATTTGATGGAATAAAAAAAACAAAAAACAACACCAGTCAAGTCAAGTGCTTCGACTCATTTTTATTATTTTCTGTGAGCATTAAGTAAACATGTCACAGAGCATGACATCATCTGATCATTGCATGGAGACTCAGGATGTTCAACTGGTGATGGTTTTGCTCTCAGACGTACTCGAGCTCGAGCTGACTATTTTACCATCCACCACCTCTTCTGTAACAATCACCACCTTCTTAGAAGTGGTAGTCGAAGTCGTGCTGGAAAATAAAATCAAAATGATCAATACAAAAATGTGACGAGAAAAAAAGTCTCTCAAATCTATGCAAATCAGAAGGTTTGATCCCCCCCCCCCCTTTTTTTCCTGAAATACTCACCTGGTGGTGGTCGCTTCTCCATCCAACAGTCTCCTGTACTCAGCAATCTCTATCTCCAGTTTGGTCTTGATATCCAGCAGCATTTGATACTCCTGAGCTTGGCGAGCAAGATCAGCACGAAGCTGCACCAGTTGCTCCTCCAGGCTCGTCACATGAACCTGAAAGCCGGTGAGCATTTTTGCATAGCGATTCTGTGTCTCGGCCAGAGTGTGTTCAAGTGACGCTTTCTAAAGAGAAAACGGAGATGAAGCACGTTTTATTAAATCTGTGACTAATGAAAACCATAGTGAGAGGTGGTAAAACATTTTACTGTTGATTAGCAAGAGGTCATAATTAGGATTATCAGGAAGCCATATTAATATTCACCACAAATCCAGCATAGTGACAATCGTTTTCATGATTAGCATAAAATAGTAAAAGAATAAAACTCATCTTCATCATTAGAAAGAAATTTTAGATTAGTTTCAGAATGTTTGCACTAAGAAGCTCTCACCATGCTAAGCTGTGACTGAAGCTCAATTTCTAGACTCTGAAGTGTGCGCTTGATTTCTGAGATTTCAGACTTGGATGTCTGGAGCGTTTCTGTGCTCACCGCAACCTCTTTGTTCAGTGCCTCACTCTACAAAGACAAAAAGAAGCATAATGAACCAATTCTGAGTACTAAATGTTGCATTTAGATCCAATTCAGACTCACCTTGGCCTGGAACCAGGTCTCAAGGTCTGAGCGGTTCTTCGCAGCTACAGATTCATAATGGTCGCGAATTTCCGCCAAGATGGCCATCAGGTCTTGCTGTGGTGCGGCGTCCACCTCCACATTCACCTGCCCACTCTGAGAGCGTGCCGACAGGAGCTCCTACAGGAACACAGCCTAAACGTGAGCTACTGATAGCTTTGTATCCACAAAGACACAGTAAGGTGATGGAACTCCACATTGGGGTTTGTGCTAAAGATCAGAATATTGCAATTCACTGAAGAACTTGTAATTATGGTGGTTCACAAGCATCTATATCTTAATGAAGGTGGTTGAAATGATGCATTACCTCTTCATGGTTCTTTTTTAGGTACGTCAGCTCCTCTTTCAGACCCTCAATCTGCATTTCCAAATCGGATTTTCCAAATGTGAGCTCATCCAGGACCTTTCTCAGCCCAATGATATCAGCCTCAACTGACTGCTTCATGGCTAACTCATTCTCAAACCTGAAACAAGCATCAAAAACTTAGCAGTTAAACATCCATGGATCCTCTAAAAATGAAATATAAGAATGTAATTTTGGAAAGAAATGGAACCATGGTTATAAATTCAGATGTTAATTCAGAATTATTAGTTAGAGGAGAATCAATTTACTATAAATATAAAGTTTTCATTTTTTTCCTGCAATACCAAACTAAAACTCTAAAAAGACTTATTGTGGAGAATTATAATTTTTTTTTTATAAATAAGAAAGTTGAACACTAACTTTCCTTTGAAGTCATCGGCAGAAAGTTTGGCATTGTCAATGTTGAGGTACAGTCCTCCATTCACAGCTATGATTTCCTGAATCTGTAAAATAATCACAAACATAATAATTATCAATCATATAGAACTGTTTCCAAATTCTGCCAAAAAAATCTCTTGGTAAAAACACAAGTTTACTATGGCTCTTGTTGCTGAGAAACATTGGTGTGTCTATAATAAAAGGAGGGAATCAGGTGAAAACCATGGATGTGGCCCCCGATGAAGTAGAAATCAGATAAAATAATCTTGGATGTGGCCCTTTTAGAAATAGGGGATCAGGGAAAAACAAAACATGTGTGTGGCCCCTGAAGGAAGATGGAATTGAGTGAAAAACATGGGTGTGGTCTCTATGGGAAGAGGGGATTGGGTGAAAAACATGGGTGTGGCTCCTGTGGTAGAGGGAATCAGGTGTAACAGATAAACATTGCCCTTATGAGCAAGAGGGTCTAATTTGTTTATTATAGGTGTAGAACATTTATTATTTATTAAGGTATAGAACAATATCTTCATTAATTTTTCCTCTAACACTACAATGACTCTACATCTGACTCAGTAATCTCCATCAAGGGTTTTTAATATTCTATATCACAAAACAGTGAACAAATGAGTTAGAGCCCTACCTTGGCTTGAAGGTCACTGATGGTGGCAAAGTAGGCAGAGTAGTCCCGGGCCTGGGGCGAGGCTTTGCTTTCAAGGAACTGCTGGATCTTGAGCTCCAGCTCAGCATTGGCCTGCTCCAGTGAGCGCACCTTCTCCAGATAGGAGGCCAGACGGTCGTTCAGGTTCTGCATCGTCAGCTTCTCATTGGCTGAGATATCAACGGCATCTACAAGATTCAGGCCACTTCCGAAAGATGAATTGGTGGTGGAGATGCGCACTCCAGACCCTCCAGCTCCTCCGTACACGCTGCCGGATGATCTACTGAGGTTTAGGGCTGAACCACCTCTCAGAGTACCAGTGCCGACTGCTGAGGAGGAGGCGAAGCTGCGGCTGGAGAATATGGTTGCCATGATAAGGACGATGAGGTGCTCTTCTGCTCAGGCTGGAGGAGAATGAGTGGCAAGAGATGAGAACTGGCTACTTTTATACATAGTGAAGTGAAGAGAGGGGGGTTGATGGTGAGAGCTTTAATGAACATTCCTTACCTCAAGGTAAAAACCTAAAACTAGATAAACCTGTCCAAGTTGGTCAGGGACTAGAAAAGCCACCAGTGGAATTTTAGCAAGTCGCACAATTTTAAGTGGTGAAATTAGGTTTGTGTTTAGAGGTCTCACACAAAAAAAATTACATGAACTGGTCTTTTCTGTTAGAAATCTTTGGAGACATCGTAATCTGGTGTGGATGAGAATGTGTGTTTATTTATTAATGTAATTTGCCCATTTATGGACCCAGGACAGCACATCAACATTAAGATTCTGCCCTGTAAATGGGTATAAATCTGAAATTATTTCAACCTGATAAAAAATTTGATCTTGAAAAAAAGTGCACTTGGATGCTTGGGTTTTATTCAGTTTTAAGTTTTTGTTTTGTGAGCTACTCCTAGTAGCTAGTGTAAGAACATAGGAATGTCTGTTAGAGACTTCTGGGTATATAGAGCACTTCTGATGAGCAGTAATATTAGCAGACTAATCTTAGTAGTAGTCCAGAGTCCACATCATGGGCATAGTGCAAAAGAAAGCTTGCAAATAAAAGATAATTTTATTGGGGTCGGCTATATATTGTTGTGTCCTTTGATTTTTCGATTAATTTCAAGGTTATGATTATATGGGTTCAGGCTGGAGAAGATCATCATGTGAGAAGTAAACAAGGACACTAATAAAGATCACACTGATATAAATCCATTCTTAATGATTGTGCCATATTCATATCAAATATTAAGGAAACTTTGAAATAAATACCTCACTCAGTAGAATATTCAGTCACCTTTAATGCTGTAAAATTATAAAAAGTATAGTATAAAGCCTAAAGTATGAGCCTAAAAAGTATAAAGCCTTAAAAACATGATGCATCTTTGTCAGTTTGACAATTTAAAACAAAGCCCCTGGCAGTGAAACTGATGAACAGAAATGTTTTGCATTTATGTCTAGCATACAATAAATTCCTGTCGCAAAAGACATGCTGTGAGGCACTTTAACCTGTAAGGCATTATTTGTAAACTATTGACATTCATACGGCCTATAGTTTCTTTCCTTGTAAAGCTATCCATCATGGCCTGAGGCCAAGGCAGCAATCTGCTGTTGAAATTTTTTCCATACGTAAAACACAAAATTATTCCTCAAAAATCTTAGTTAACCTGATTAGCCTCCACGGGGGCCTGGAGCCTATCAGAGGAGACTTAGGGCACATGGCAGGGTACAATGGTCATTGTCTCATACAATACATCACTGTATACATCCCAGTTGTGTGGAAATTGGGATTAACTGAATTATACACGTACATTAGCATATTAAAACGAAAAATTACTTTATTCTGTATTTGTGCGAGGACTCAGCAATCTGTGCAATACCAAATAAACGCGGGCTTTTTGTACAGGTTTCCTTTCTGTGATGGATATTTACGGTATAGACCACGCTTGATGCTGAATCTGCTATTTAAGGCTCACAGCTGTATGATCTGAAAGACTAGATTTGAAAAACTATTTCCATCTTTCTGCATGCTCTCCAAACTTGTCAGAGGATGGTGCAGTATCTAAACTAATCTGTCCATACTGTTTTATGTGGGCTTTTTCAGGGCTTGGACGATGTAGAACATGGTCAGCATTTATACACATTACCATTACTTGGTATACAGTACAGACCAAAAGTTTGGACACACTTTCTCGTTCAAAGAGGTTGGATTTGTATTATGGCAAGAAAAAAGCAGCTAAGCTAAGAAAAAAAACGAGTGGCCATCATTACTTTAAGAAATGAAGGTCAGTCAGTCCGAAAAATTGGGAAAACTTTGAAAGTGTCCCCAAGTGCGGTCACAAAAACCATCAAGCGCTACAAAGAAACTGGCTCAAATGCGGACCGGCCCAGGAAAGGAAGACCGAGAGTCGCCTCTGCTGCGGAGGATAAGTTCATCCGAGTCACCAGCCTCAGAAATCGCAGGTTAACAGCAGCTCAGATCAGAGAGCAGGTCAATGCCACACAGAGTTCTAGCAGCAGACACGTCTCTAGAACAACTGTTAAGAGGAGACTGTGTGAATCAGGCCTTCATGGTAGAATATCTGCTAGGAAACCACTGCTAAGGACAGGCAACAAGCAGAAGAGACGCGTTTGGGCTAAAGAACACAATAAAGAACACAATAAAGAAAAATCTCTGAATGAGAAGGTGTGTCCAAACGTTTGGTCTGTACTGTATGTCGAGTTTCAGTATTAGAGGTTTACCTCACAAAACTGTTTGGAAGGAATACATCACATTGTGTGTTTGGAAAACTAAGACTAACACAGTTGACTTTACTTAGAAAAGTATATCCTTAGCTTGATACTACGTACCTCAACTTTGTAGAGTTAATTTGTAGAGGTTACCATAACACTTGAGCCCTGACCTGTCTCAAGGAGACATGGGAGCTTTGTGTTTGTTTGTTTTTTTGTTTTCAGTTTTCTTTCAGTTTTTTTCCCCCTTAAGTTTGCAATTAATATACCTACGTTTATACCGAATTTTAAGGTCTTCTCGACAGTGCACAATCACTCTCGCACATTCGTATTTCACTGACCCCTCGGAAGCTCTGCATAAGGACTCTTAGTTTCACCATTACATCTTGTGATGTGGAGGTCAAACCGTCACCAAATAATAGGAATTTCGCTGCATGAAAAAAGAAGCAGGTGCAAAGGACAAAGTCCTCCGAAGAAATGTGTCTGGTTCTGCAGTATTTTTAGTAAAACTAATCAGCTCATCTCCTTATTAAACTGCACACCTTAAAAGTCATGTCTGGACACACACTTTTTTTTTCCTGTGCAGGGTCACGGGGGCCTGGAGCCTATCAAAGGAGACTTTTTAATTGCAGGGTGTGGGCGTACACACACGACAGGCAGTTTGGAAGCACCAATTTGCCTAAGCTGCATTTCTTTGAACCGGAGTTCATGGAGGAAACCCACCAAGCACAGGGACAACATGCAAACTCCACACACACACAGACCCTGAGACAGGAATCGAACCCTCAACCCTGGGGATAGAAGGCCACTGTGCTTACCACTACACCACCGTGCTTCCTATACCTAATTTTATGGTCTTCATTTTTATTATTTTTTACATTGTAGAACAGAAATAAAAGCAACCAAAGCTAAAAAAAAAAAAAAAAAAAACTAAATATATATCTCTCTTCTGCAGCAGATGTAAATTTTGGTCTACCTTTTCTTTAGACACTGCTTCAGTTAATGCCTTGCCATTTTTGAGATGGATTATCCTTCGGGCTTTAAAATACCATCGGACTTGCTGGCTCTTGTTAACTAATTACAAAATACTACAGGTATATATGTTATTTCATTGTACTGATGTCTTCAGTATTTTTCCGCAATGTGGAAAATTGAGGATGAAATAATTGGTGAATACCTTAGTTTTTGTAATCATTGTAAATATGTCATTCATATGTCATTTATATATTAGACTTATTTTTGATGCTATCTACATTTCATTGGCTTTGTAAATCTACTTTGAATAATGACAATTACTTTATTTGTGAATAAGTTTTTTCTCAGATAAAGGCCCTAATTTTTTATTTTTTTGGGGCGCGGGGGGGGGGGGGGTGATGAAGAGTTATGGTAAAAAGAACAGACACATGAACTGATGCGACTCGACTTTATTTCTCTTTGCAAGCATTGAGCACGTCACAGGAACTGAAGTCATCATCTTGCTGCATGGAGACTCAGCATCCTTACTTGGTGATAGTTTTTGTCTCAGAAGTACTGGAGGAGCTGATCACTGTACCATCCACCATCTCCTCTGTGACAATCACAACCTTCCGTTTAGTGGAGGAAGTGGAGGTTGAGGAGCTAGAAGAGGAAAGAAAGACAGCGAGTGAGTGCAAAGTTGAGGAGAGAAAAAAAAAAAAAACAACATTTACTGTATATTGCTCATTGACTTCTTTTTCCTTAAATGCTCACCTGGTGGTGGTGGCGGACGCTTCTCCGTCCAGAAGTCTCCTGTACTCAGCAATCTCCATCTCCAGTCTGGTCTTGATGTCTAGCAGAATCTGATACTCCTGTGCTTGGCGCGCAAGATCGTTACGAAGCTGCACCAGTTGCTCCTCCATACTTGTCACCTGAAACTGATAGCTGGCGAGCTTCTGTGCATAGCGATTCTGTGTCTCAGCCAGAGTATGTTCGAGTGACGCTTTCTAAAGAGATAACGGAGATAAGGCATGTTTAAGGTATGGAGCTTCGTGAAGGTTAGCAAAAAATCATATAGTGTGAATGATCAAAAATCAGCTGAAGATTAGGTTCAGAATGTTTGCACTAAGAAGTTCTCACCATGCTACTCTGTGACTGAAGCTCGATTTCTAGACTCTGAAGAGTTCGCTTGACTTCTGTAATTTCAGATTTGGATATCTGGAGTGATTCTGTGCTCACCGCAACCTCTTTGTTTAGTGCTTCACTCTGCACAGAATAAAAGTGCATCGATGATTCAAAACTTGAAAGACACAATTTCTGAGCCTTGTGAGCTTAACAATCCAGTTCACACTTACCTTGGCCTGGAACCAGGTCTCGCATTCTCTGTGGTTCTTAGCGGTCACGGCTTCGTAATATTCGCGGATTTCAGCCAAGACAGCCGTCAGGTCTTGCTGTGGTGTGGCATCCACCTCCACATTCACCTGCCCACTCATCTGAGAGCGTGCCAACAGGAGCTCCTACAGGAACACAGCCCAAATGTCAGCTACAGAGCGTTGTATCCACAAAGACGCAACGAGGTGATTAAACTCCTCGCAAATAATTTGGGTTGAGCAAGTGTAGGTGCGTTACATGTTCCGTTTGCATCTAATCATTTTGTGATAACTGTAAATTTATGCTGTACATTTAATGAAGTGCTTCTTCGTGGAGATGGTTAAGGTTTATGTCTCACCTCCTCATGGTTCTTCTTCAGATAGATCAGCTCATCTTTCAGACCCTCAATCCGCATCTCCAGATCTGATCTGATCAACGTCAGGTCATCGAGAACCATCCTCAACCCGGCGATGTCTGCCTCCACTGATTGTCTCATGGCCAGCTCGTTCTCATACCTTTCACACACACACACACACACAAGAAAAAAAGCCCATATGTTTTCACCTGCAGCTTGTTCCAACTTAAGAGAGAAAAAAACTGGTGTACTCTTCCTCTGCAAAGTTGCATTTATATATTCTTCGAGATTCTGAATAAAACACCACTTTGTTTTTTATTGTCTACGCTACAGGATCATGCATGGTCCTACTTACTTTACCCTGAAGTCATCAGCAGCAAGTTTGGCATTATCGATGTTGAGGTACAGGCCTCCATTCGTAGAAATGGCTCCCTGAATCTACAAAATAGGTAAAAGGTAGTAAACACCATTTATATACAATTTCCCATTTCTAATAAAACCTAAAATTATGCAAATGCTACAAATGACGGGCGTGGCCCCTGTAGTGAAAGATAATCGAGTGTGACAGGGACTGGTGTGACTCATATAGGAAGAGGGGATTGTATGAAAGAGAGAAGTGTGGCCTGTGTATGGAGATGGGAGAGGTGAAAGAGATGGGTGTGGCCTCAGTAGGAGGAAGGGATTAAGTGAAAGACATCAGCATGATCCTTGAACAGAGAGGGGACTGGGGAATGGCGGTGCAAAATCGACACAATAATGAGACATAAAAATAATCGACACAATAATGAGACATAAGGGGCGGGAGGTGAAACTGTAACTTCATGCTATTCTCCTGCTATGATCTAGCATGCATAGCCTCTAATATATATATAGAGAGAGAGTTTACAACAAATGCAAAGTGATGGGTGAACATGCACAGACTTAGGGTCATGTATATAGGAATGTGTGTAGAGACAGGTAGTCATAGAGACATATGGTCATGCTGACATCAAAAGGTGCATGTATGCAGATACAAGAGAACCTTAACCATTCACCAAAAGATGAATGTACTATATAATACATTTTTTTTTTTTTTTTTTTTTTTAGGTGTAAGTGAGAAGTGTGGTTACCCTAAGGGCAGGGTTCTGAAAATTGCTACATCTGCCATATTATACTATGACATGACCACAAGCAATCACTCCCTTAATAGTACATAGTGGTAAGTGAATAGTAGGGCCCTACCTTGGCCTGCAGGTCACTGATGGTGGCGAAGTAGGCAGAGTAGTCTCTGGCCTGCGGCGAAGCCTTGCCATCAAGGAACTGGCGGATCTTGAGTTCGAGCTCAGCATTGGCCGCCTCCAGTGAGCGCACCTTCTCCAGATAGATGGCCAGACGCCCGTTCAGATTCTGCATTGTCATCTTCTCATTGGCTGAAATGTCAACAGCGTCGGCGAGGTTAAAGCCACTTCCGACGGATGAGCTGGCGGTGGAGATGCGCACTCCGTACCCTCCGGCTCCTCCATGCACGCTACCGGATGAGCGGCCAGCCCCGAGGAGCAATGATGAGCCGGTCCTCATACCCCTGCCTCCACCGATCGCGGAGGAGGAGGAGGTCATGTAGCTGCTGCGGCTGGAGAAAGTGGACATGTTGAAGATGACAATGTAGAACTCTTCTGCTCAGGCTGGAGTAGATCGAGTGGCTAGAGGAGAAACCTGCCTGCTTTTAAAGTCCGGAAAAAAGAGGTGGGGGTTTGATGGGGGGGGGGGGGGGGTGAGCTCCAGGAAACAGTTCTCGCCTCAGGCTGAAAACGCCTCAAACCAGACCAACCTGTCCAGAAGAAAGAAAGCGGCCAGAAAAGCTGTGGAATTTGCCCAGGTGACACTGCCTCCGGCTCATCACGTGGACAAGCCAGCAAATCACAGGCAGAGTTGAAATCATTCTACGGTTGTACAAGCATGACCTTTCTGTCACAAAGCATCTCTACATGGCAGCCAGCCATAGGTGTGTCTAATAAAGTTATGTGGAAAAGTGATTGTGCACAGGAAGTCAAGAACTTTAGCGGATTAAAAAAAAACAACAACCGCTGCAGGTAGCTTGTGTGACTTTACTGTACAGTGACACGCAATGGATTCATTTCAATAAATCCCTGCCATTCTAAAGTCATCATCTTAGAGTAACTGCATCTGAGAAATCTCGCTTCTGTATAAGAGAAACAAAAAGTATTAGGTATTTATTTACTTCAAATAAGTTCCAGTATTAAAAATATGCATGCTTTTAGTGTTGAGCTTTGTTTTATCTTAAAGCATCTAAACTGCATTTCATTGTGATTAGTTTTTTTTTTTCCAGTATTTATATTTAAGAACATAATCTGTAGACAAAAGTATCACATTTACAGTCTATTACAAATAACTGACATTTTGTCTTTTTAATGACTGCACATAAATTGGCACCTGCTGATATAGAATTTAACATGTAACACACTTATATGTTTAACAAAGATGGCACTTTTGTTGTGTCGACTTTTGTCTGCGCCGCATCACTATTTCTCGAAAATAAATACAATTTTGCGTTTGCGGTTGAGTTTAGCAGCTTTTCTGCTTTTTAGTGCATTTTCATGTCCACATAAATAATCTCATTAACTAAATGAATCAAAGTTAGTTCAAACAAAGTTAGTTCATTCTTGCAAACAAAAAAAGTTTTTTTTTTTTAGATGCTTAATTAACTAAGCATCTAAGCATTTTAACTGTAAGACAAAATGCATTTTATGTTTTAACGTTTCCTGAGGAGACTGAAGGTTTTGAGCGTTATTAGTTCTGTAAGCTTGTAATGACTGAACATTGCATAAACCTTTATGCCTGTAAGTCATGTCAGTTATTTTTGCACATGCGGCCAATAAAAACAAGGCCGCAGGTGGTGAAACTGATTTAATGCACAAATCCTAATCATGTTTTACACCTTGGAGCGAAGGGTGTCAGTTAAGCCGATCTGTACGACGTCATTTATGAATTATTTCACTATATGACACTAACCCGCCTTTGCGATTACATCAATAAATAAACCTTTCTTTAAAAAGCTGATTATAAAATCGATGGTGATGTAATTACAATTACTGTAAATCAGCAGCCATTAGAGTGATTCATGCAGAGATCACTTTATCCTCAAACACACACTTCAGGCATAAATGCACAGAAGCATGTTAGAATTTGGATGCATTTTATACATAATTATTTTAAAGCACTAATAAATTAAACGTGTGCATGAAAATAAATAATCATGACATCAAAAGCAAGTTCTTAGAAGAGTTGCATATTTATTTCAAAGTATTTATTTGTAAAACATTAAAGCTCCCGAAGATATATATATATATATATTTTTTTTTTCAGGTCGGTGTTATTTTAACAGAAATTCCTGTTTTTGTTTCACTGTTTAAACTAAATGTGTAACATTAAGGTGTGTGTGTGTGTGTGTGTGTGTGTGTGTGTGTGTGTGTGTGTGTGTGTGTGCGCGCAAGACAGATAGAAAGAGAGATAAAGATCAGGGACTCACCCAGTTCAAGGTTTCTGCAGAAATTTTCCATTATTGCATTATTGAGAAATCTCGCCTTCCATACTGTGACATTTTCACACACACACACACACACACACACACACACACACACACACACACACACACACACACATTTACACTGTACACATTTTCCTTTTCTTAGTATTTTATAATATACTATATATAATATACAATAATATACTCATCCCTGGTAATCTCGCTAATCATTTAATCATTAAAAAAATGCACTTTATATAAATATATACTGTATAATACTATATAAACTGTAGGTGGCATGGTGGTGCACTTGTTAGCACTGGGATCGCACTCCTTCAGGGTTGAGGGTTCGAGTTTGCTTGTTCCCCCATGTTCTAAAATAAACTTTCATTCAGCTTTAAAACTAAACATTTAGCTCCTCAGCACTACAACCCCATGATTAAATGATTAATGTACTCTATCCAGGCGGCACGGTGGTGTAGTGGTTAGCACTGTCGCCTTGCACTGCCAGGGTCCGGGTTCGATCCTCGGCCAGGCTCAATTCCCGCCTCTGTGTGCATGGAGTTTGCATGTTCTCCCCGTGCTTGGTGGGTTTCCTCCGGGTACTCCGGTTTCCTCCCACAGTCCAAAGACATGTAGGTTAGGCTAATTGGCGTTCCGTAGTGTGTGAATGAGTGAGTGTATGTGTGTGTGTCTGTGCCCTGCGATGGATTGGCACCCTGTCCAGGGTGTACCCTGCCTCGTGCCCTATGTCTCCTGGGATAGGCTCCAGGCCCCCCGTGACCCTGAATACAGGATTGAGCGATATAGATGATGAGTGAGATGAGTGAGTACGACAATCTTTACCAGTCTTTCAGTGTTAGGAGTTCCCTTTCAAAAGCTACACTCAATGCTGCGTGAAAACGCTATGGGAACATCTCTTTGTTGCCCGGTTGTGAACCCTGTGCATGTCAAACCCGCCGAATACCTTCGGCTTATAACCTGTGCCAGGCATGACCGAATCACCGAATAAGGTGCACCTGCAGGTTATAAATAGGAGTGAACCGGAAACATCCTCAGATCTTTTTGTCTTCAGGACCGACTTTGTGTTTGCGTGTGTGTGTGCAACAGAATCACGGTAGGACAGAAAAACTTTACTTACCGATAATGGAAAGCTATTAAGGCACTTCGCGCGCGGCTCGCTTTCTTTAAAGAGAAACCGCGAGCCGCGGCGCATTCCTGGGGCTCGCGTGCGTATGAGACGGGATTTCCCCCTTTCTCTCGCGCTCTCCCCGGATCAGGAAGTGTTTAGCGTCTGCTTCTCAAGCGCGCTCCGGCGCTCCTTATGAGGAGACGGAAGAAATTAAACACTTGCTTCCATGGACATAGCGCGCCGATCTGGCAGACGCGCATGAGACGGGACGTCCCCCTTTCTCTCGCGCTCTCGCCGGATCAGGGAGTGCGCTCCGGCGCTTCTTATGAGCAGACGGAAGAGATTAAACACTTGCTTCCATGGACATAGCGCGCCGATCTGGCAGACGCGCATGAGACGGGACGTCCCCCTTTCTCTCGCGCTCTTGCCGGATCAGGAAGTGCGCTCCGGCGCTACTTATGAGTGGGGGAAAGAGACTTCCTCACTTGCTTCTATGGAGATAGCGTGCCGATCGGGCAGACGCGCATAAGACGGGTTTTTCCCCTTTCTCTCGCGCTCTCCCCGGATCAGGAATTTTTAGCGTCCGCTTCTCAAGCGCGCTCCGGCGCTTTTTGTGAAGGGACCGAATAGATTTCCTTTCTCGCCGCAAAAATAAATAAATAAAATAAAATAAAAAATCCCCAAACGCTCAAAGTTAGACGACAGGTTTCTGTCAGGTGGCCAGGGGAGTGGCCTCAACGAGGGTTCCCCCTACCCCCTTTATTTTTTGGCGACCTCTATGACGAGTTAACTCTTTCATGGAATAAGCCTGATTCATCCCGTTTTATGATGATACCCCAGATTGAAGAGACGTTTGTGAGCTATCTCTCTCCTGGGAGCTCATCCTCTCTGAAAAAGCCTACATTGCCCACCAAGCCGTGTAGACTAACATCTTCGTTGGTGGGGAAAGCTTTTCAGGCAGCGGGTCAGGCTGGTGCTGCTCTGCACACCATGGCAGTTTTTCAGGCATACCAAGCTCACCTGCTAAGAGTTCTGAGCACTGGCGGGTCTATTGATGGCGCCTAGCCACAGATTTATTTCTCTGTGCCACCAAGCAGACGGCCCGTGCTATCGGCCGTTCTATGGCTGCCGCGGTCGCCACGGAGAGACATCTGTGATTTAATCTCACGGGCATCAAGGTCAGGGATCGTGGTTTCCTCCTTGATGCCCCCCCCCCTCCCTCGCCTTTCGGCTGTAAACACCGCCGCCACTAGGTTCGGGAGGCGAAGCTCTACGAGCAGACCTCTGTG
>JAAGKR010004726.1:45577-58087 GCA_011419295.1 Clarias macrocephalus | reverse complement strand
GGCT
The DNA here is from genome assembly GCA_011419295.1 of Clarias macrocephalus. Taxonomy (NCBI): domain Eukaryota; kingdom Metazoa; phylum Chordata; class Actinopteri; order Siluriformes; family Clariidae; genus Clarias; species Clarias macrocephalus. The sequence continues at coordinate 58,083 of JAAGKR010004726.1, read as the reverse complement.
CATGTCAAAATATGATCTTGCACATGTGCTATTAAGATTATAAGACTACTGTATCCTGCCAAAAGTATTCGCTTACCTGCCTTCACATGCATATAAACTTGAGATATATCCAATTCTTAATTCAAAGTGTTGTATCAAATATGATGTTTAATATGGGTTAAACCATCTCTCCAGTCTTGCATTTTTATGGACATTGCACATTGGCACACTGGTATACCTTTACACCCACCCTGGACATTTCTGGACATCGGCACATTCAGGCACCTTTTCACACACCCTGGACATTTCATTTTATTTTTGCTCATTATGGTCAGACGCACATCTATACATTTGCGCACTCCATAGACGTTCAAGCATTTCACTGCATATCGTACTGTATATGACTGTGTATGTGACAAATAAAATTTGACTTTGTGTTCATTCCCCACCTTTTGTAGCTATAACAGCTACAAGGCTTTCCACAGGATTTAGGAGTGTGTTTATGGGAATTGTTGACCATTCTCCCAGAAGCGTATTTGTGAGGTTAGACACCGATGTTGGACGAGAAGGCTTGGCTCACAGTCTCCGCTCTAATTCATCCCAAATGCCTTCTGTCGGGATGCATGTTCATGATGCATGATGCAGAGTTCATTTCACTGGAACTAAGGGGCCGAGCCCAACTCCTGAAAACCAACCCCACATCATAATCCCCCCTCCACCAAACTGTATACAATGCAGTTAGACAAGTACCATTCTCCTGGCAACCGCCAAACCCATACTGCATGCCTAGGTGCTTGATTGTCAATGATTTGGATGGGTGAACAAATACCTTTGGCAATATAGTGTATTTTCTACTCCCATTATTATTATTATTATTATTATTATTAGTTGTTTTTGCTATAGTAGAAGAATTAGTAGGAATTAGTAGTGCACTGAAAAGTGTCTACTTTGTCTCCAAGTGTTTTATGGGGCTTAACGTAGTACAAAAAACAAGCCAAATCAAACGAACACTTACAAATACTGCAAATACTCTTGTTATTCTTACATTACACCTATCTGTACTAGGGTGAAGATGAATATCCCCCAAAATACTAAGATAAATTACTCTGGATAGGGACTGGCTCCCTCTTGTGGAGAACTGTTTGCTTTGATGAGTGAGTGAGTGAGTGAGTGAGTGAGAGGCTCTTCTATATACTTCTATAAACTGCAACATTCATTATCCGCTCAAGGCTTAAAACATCTCACTGCAGTGTCCAAGTGATGAGAAGAGATGGGGGGCAGAGCCGTGGTACCTCAAAGTCGACATCTGGAAGGCAGCTCCAGCCACAGAAGGGTCCCTGAAGCTTGAGCACAGGCTCCTTGCGCTCATTCTGGATGGTGAACTTGGGAAGGAAAGGATGCCACTCTTGGAGCACGTAACCCACAACGTTGCCTGGTGGAGACTGAATCTCAAGCTGAGAGAGAGAGAGAGAGAGAGAGAGAGAGAGAGAGAGAGAGAGAGAGAGATTTAAAACCCAACTGAAAGATTTTTTGGAAATTTGGAAAATCGTCCACTTTGTCTGGATTTCCATTCAGCATAAATGGAGCCTGCCAAAACATCAGGGTGAGCTGAGATTGTTCATCCGCCTGCCAAGCCCAGGAACATCAATACCGATCCATTCGCATGTCTTTGCCAGGACAGAAACATTATGGGTGATAAAACAAGATCTTGGCTCACTGTGTTAGAGCGGCTTCTGTTATATCGTTTGAGCATCGCTGTCCGTCGTGAACACAGTATTCTGTTCAGAGTGAACTGGACTCACTCGAGTCTGCAGTGGAGTTACAGAACAAATCACTGCCGCAGAAACATCTGCAAATCAGCTTAATGTAGAAATCGTTCAGGAGCTGTTGACTTAACCATTCTGGTAACAAACACCTTGATGATACAGGAAGGTTTTTCTAAAGCAAAAGTGATATTCAACTAAAAAGTACAAAAAGAAAAATGTGTCACTGGCTAGTGAATGATAAATGAATGAGAAAAAAATAATTACAAAAATGTGGTTTAAGAGGAATGCAACACTTTAGGCAGCAAAATAATCAAACGCTAATTCATTATAATATAATATATCATTCATAATATTTTTCTAAAACAGCACAACCCCTTAAACAACAGGTGACTGAGTCAGAAAATAACTGGAGACCTGTAGCATTCGATTTTTTGCAAAGAAAAAAAAAATTTTTTTTTTAATGCAAGGAGATGTTGAAGCAATGTTTTGGTTCTTGCAAAACAAAAACGGCACAAGAGGGGCACTCTGGAAGTGAAGGTGTCCCACTCACTCATCATCTATGTCGCTTCACCCTGTATTCAGGGTGATGGGGAGCCTGGAGCCTATCCCAGGAGACCTAGGGTACAAGGTGGGATACAACCCGGACACACTCATTCACACACTACGGCCAATTTGGGAACGCCAATTAACCTAACCTACATGTCTTTGGACTGTGAGAGGAAACTGGATTACCCAGAGGAAACCCACCAAGCACGGGGAGAACATGCAAACTCCATCCACACAGAGACGGGAATCGAACCCGGACCCTGGAGGTGCAAGGCGACAGTCCTAACCACTGGTCCAACCATTGGTACGAAGGCGTACCGATGAGGTAACATTTCAATACATACAGTAACACACTTATGAGCACTGCTCAGTGCACTCACCTCTTGCAGACAGCACGGGAAGAAGCAGGACATGCACTTGAGGGGTCGGTTGACTGTAATCACTTCCTGGCCGAAGTTATCCAGGATGCGGATGGTGAAGGAGCGCAGAGGGCCGCAGCACTGCCGCGTTAGACAATCGTTCTCCTCTACTGCGTAGAACACGTTCTGGCCCAACGAGTTCTTTATCTCGTACTTGTTATTGCTCTCGAAGCCGACCAGAGCTACAAACACAAATCCGCACAAAATGCACGCTGGGGTAATACTGAACCAAATTTAAACAGCAGTCTGAAAGAGGTGCGACTGACCATGGCTGATTGTTTTGCCTAAACAAAGAAAACTTCGCCTCAAACATGACGCATACGATTTCAAGGTGTAGTATTAGACCTGACCAAGTGAAGGAACTCCAGATTAAGTTCTGCCTTTATTCATCACATAGACATTATTGCACAGTCAAATATTCCAGCATTTTGTTAGTGACCTGGGGTCCGAGCGCAGGATCAGCCGTTATACGACGCCACTGGAGCAGACAGCATTAATGGGCCTTACTCAAGGGCCCTACAGGGGCAACCTGGCAGAGCTCGGGCTTGAACTGTCAGCCTTCATGACCTTTTTCCATCGCTCCAAAGTCCAATCTTTATGCTCCCGAGCAAACTGAAGCCTTTTTTTCTGACTCACATTGGTGCATACGTAAATGCTCTTGCTTTCATAAGAGATCATAATGTGCTCATTTGAAGAAATCAGCAGTGGTTAAGTACAATATTCAGTAAATTGTTGCTAAACTGTGGAGGGTAAATTTTGCTTTAATGACTTATGACAAAGCTCAAGTTCAAATAATGATACAGACTAGTACTGTATGAATACTGAGATACCACGTTATGTAAAAAAAAAAAAGAAATCTGTATCTTGAAATCATGTACCGTTATGTTTAAAGGATAATGTAGCACATCTGCCTTTATTTTTACCCACACGTTATTCTTCATGCCCACATTTCCACCATAATGTATCTAACATTAAGAAGAAGAAGAAAAAAAAAACCCGGCTGTGTTTTTAAGGGCTTGAGGACTTCCTTGGTGTCAGCTTAGAGTGAGTCATGAGACCTGGTAAGAAGGAGTATGTGACTGTTCTACATCAACAGCTCTTCTTACTCAGCAGCATGCTGCCTTTATGATCGCCCTTCACCAGCTTTCCTCACAGCAGCACCCACTTAGAGAAATCTGATTAATTGTCCTTAGACAGACTGTAATGCTTCACATGGCTGAAAAATGAAATGTCAGAAACCTTAGTCTATCATCCAGGCTTACTGTAGCCATTTACCTTCAGAATCAAATCAGTATATACTGTATATCTAAAAAAAAAAGACTAATTTTAGACTAAACTTTTTAATTGTAATCATTTATTATAATCCCAGTCTAATTATAAACGTAGTTAAACTATGTAGCTACTTAGAACAGATAGAAATGGCAATTTAAAATCAGTGTTTGTGCAACTGCGCTGTTTCATCTTTAATAATACAGACAGGGCAGGCGACCATGCCAATGAGACTACCTGCCATATACTGTACTGTAACAGTATGGCGACACGGTGGTGTAGTGGTTAGCACCAGGGATGGAGGTTTGATTCCCACCTTGGCTCTGTGTGCATGGAGTTTGCATATTATATTATATTATATTATATTATATTATATTATATTATATTATATTATATTATATTATACAGGATCCATTATCTATTGCACACAGGATAAGCTGTATAGAAGATGAACGAATGAATACTGTATCGGTCAGACATTTAGTAATAAGCACTACCTGGATTGTAATACCAACTAATGCCACAAGGTGGCATATCTTTTTTTGTTGTGGGAGACTAGAGCTGAATGTATGTGCAATATAAGATGTTTTGCTACGATGATAAGTTACCTCGCTGAAATTATTCTCCTCACTAACAGAGCAGGGTACGGTTTCTACATTCTACAGTTCATGTTCCGTCCTGTGTAAAAGCCTTAGGCACCCTGTGCGTTTAATTATTTTATTTTATTTTGTATGTTTTTCTATTTTTATTTTATTAGTCCATTATTAAGTCTGAAAAAAAAAATCAGATGTCCAAACATTAATATTAATGAAAACACACACACACACACACACACACACACACACACACACACACACACACACTACTATTAAACCATTTTTAAGACAAAAAAAAAATCCAGCTCCTAACCCTAACCTTAAGGTTTTTCTGCATGAAAAAATGAAAGAAAGAAAAAAGTAGGTGTGACAAAGTTCTCAGAAGTCCTGTGGCTGATTCTGCAGGATGTTCAATAAAAAAAATTAAAAAAAACTAAGCAGCTCAATGTGAAACTACACATATTGTACCCAAGACTATATTTTAAGCTAATTTTAAACACACCAATTATTTAATTTGTTTGCACTATTTCCTGTTTACTGAATTTTACAGTATTTTCTTTTATGTAAACATTTATTTTTACATAATGTACGTTTTACTTTTCATGTGTGTGTGTGTGTGTGTGTGTGTGTGTGTGTGTGTGTGTGTGTGTGTGTGTGTGTGTGGGAGGGGGGGGGGGGTCACTGACCCTTATCACATTCAAAGATTTATGCTCTGCCCACTTTAAAACTATATTGTATGCATATCTCTGAAAAGCCTGTTGCCTAATATAAATATTGATTACATCATCTTACCGTGGAAATAGATGAAAACATTTTCTTGCTTTTTTCTTTATACAAATCCGAACCAAAAAGTCTTTGGCCTGCATTTCTTCGAAAAATGTACATTACACACAAAATGTTCACTCTTATCCAAAAATGTTAATTATTTTTGGATTAACATAACATTTTATATGCTTAAAAAAAATAAACAGGCTCCTGAGATTTTATATAGACACAAAGGACGTAGCCATGAAACCTGGATATAAAGGGCAGGCACCATTAGACATTTCGGAATCATTGCAAAACTGATTGAGCTTACCCTCTACCAGCTCCACCTTCTGTTTAATCAGCAGCTGATCGATCTGCATTAGCAAGAACAGAGAAAGGATCATGTTTTATTGTCGTGTGCATCTATATAGTGTACAATGTACAGTGCATTGCATATGAGTGATGAGTGGCAGAATGTTTAGATTTACTCACCACAATTTACGCAGGGTACATTTCTTATACAAATGCAGACATACAGTACAGTAGGAATATATCCTGTTGGTTCTCACCTGTGTCAGGTACTCAAGCCCAGGTGGGTAACTAGGCAGCCCAGGGTTGGGCATCATGTACATGTGCTCCATGTTGGTCTCCTGAGAAAAGAAATCAGGTCAAAAGTTGATCAGTAATAATGGAAGCCTTGGCTTTATCTAATGATGGGCCAATGAGAGGATATGCTGGCTTAGTGGTTAGACCAGCCATCACATACCTCAAGGGATGGGGTTTGTGTCTCGTCTAGTTTTTTATTGTGTGTGTGTGTGAGTGATTGTGTCCAGGATGGGTTTGCACCACACATATGGTATGCTGGATTCCCTAAGATAGATTCCAAGATAAGCAATGTCTCACATGATCATAGTGGCCATCAAGAACGCTTATCCTACACAATCTACTAAGTCCTCAGTGCGCATTACTTAGCCTTAACTCCTGTCCGGTAATCATATCCCATCAGACAAGCACTTAAGCTATTGGCCAGGAAAAGCAGTGCATTAGACACTAAATGTTACCCACAATGCTTTTACTTCATCAGTAAACACCAGAGAAAGGCATTTATCAGGTTTAATAGATAATTCATCAAGAGACCCTGAAGCACAGTTGAGGGATTCCATACATCATCCATCTTTAGCAGGGAATTATTATTAATCATAATAATAATGCATTTTATTTTATAGTAGGCGCCTTTCTGGTCACCCAAGGTCGCCTTCCAAATCATACAGGACAAATTAAACAAGGTAACATTGATAACAAACCTAACATTGAGTAGTAAGAGAAGATTAAAACCAAATCAAATGAAAAGAGACAGTTTCATAATTTAAGACATTTAAAAACAAATGGCGGTTCAGAAGGAGGTTTAAATGGAGATTTGGAATTAAAATCACAATAATCATTTACAAGGCACACACTGTTCAGCCACATATCAGAAGTGGTTTAAAGAATAACCAAACTAAAACGTAAGTGCAACACAGATAAGGGAAAGTCTGATACAGTTTGTACTGCCAGCAACTGGGGCAGCAAGTAAGAAATTCCAGTAAATAGCTGTTTTGTGTGACTGGTTCCAAAATCAAACAATTTTGTATCAGGTACTGAGAGTTTGTTAATAGCAGGTAATGTTATTATAAATGGATTATTACTTATCCATCAGTGAGTAAGTGAGAGAGAGAGAGAGAGAGAGCAAAACATTAGGTGTGGCCCTATCAACCATTTGCATCTAAACTGGAATCAACTGCCATCAGATTTGATTAGAGTTGCACCCAGGTATGCTGTATCATTCACAAGACCACCTCTTTCAGTGGACTGGGGACGGTTCCCAAGTATGGATCGATTGCATTCTCACTGATCCAAATAATCTGGACTTGGGCTAAGTCCAATAAATTGGGCTCAAATGTTCTCAGAAACGACCCCAGAAGCCTATTGGTGAACTCAGTCAGAGCCTGAAAGACCTGAAAGAAAGAATATGCTGTAACTCAGCGAAGGATTTTTCTCAGATAAGATGAAAACTGTTGGTAAGATCAAGACATCCTGTAGATATACTGTAGGTATGTCAAAGTCAACAATCAAGAGAAGACTCCACCAAAAAATGGAAACTGCAAATTGGCGTCAAAACAGGAAGATCACAAAGGATTTTACTTAAAACATCAAAATAAAAAGCTGTTCAGGTTTGAAACACCATCCTATAGACAGATGAGACAAAGATATACAAGCAAAATGATTGGAGGACGAGGAGATGGCAAAGGAAGGAAATGTTCATAATCTAAAGTGCACCACTTCGTCTCTCGGTGTGTACGTGTAGGCCTGCCACTGGGTACTGGGCCACTTGAGTTTAATGTTGGTATAACTGCTTAAGTGTATGTAGAGAAATGAAAAATCCAATCTAACCACTTAGGGTTAAAGTACCCTCTACTTTTGGCCAAAGCAAAGTAAGGGGCTTATTCCACATTCACAAACTGGCACCAAATTGTCCAGAATTAAAATTCATTACAATTCTTGGTTATTTGACTCGGTGAAGCGGTTTTTAGCAGGACCGAAGTTGAAATTCAGAGAGTTCAGGATTGCACGAGGTGGCATCAATACGTTTTGAGATACTGCTGACAAGAAAGTACTTTATTACTTGTGACTTATTGATACTTTATTATCTGGCAAGTAGGATGGGTGTCGTTCTCCAACAATCATTATGCACAAGTTACTGAACAGTTTCGATATTTTTGGGGGTTGAGCTCGTTGAAGGTCTTTCATCGTCGTCCAGTGACGTTCTTCCGCTTCTTCCGTGTGCGTCCCACTCAAACCATCTCTCAAACTACTCATTGCAGCATCACCGAAAACTTGCTCAATCATATCAAACACCTTTGTGGCAGTTTCAAGCAGAATTTCAGAATTTTGTTCTAACTCGCTGTCCATGATGAAACAGCAGACGTGGTAACCCACATGGTCAGAATAACACCAGTTGTTCAAAGTCTTGAAAATTTTTGATGCCATCTTGTAATTAAATTTCATTTGGCATAAACTGCATATGAATGGCAGAAACTGGAATTTTGCAAGAATTCTGCTTCAGCATATCAAGCATTTTTGGGATACAAGCAAACAAACCGAACTCCAGCTAAGTTGCGCGTACTGTACATCCGGAAACGTTCAAAACCTTTTTGTTTGCGTCAGTGGAAAGCCAAGCCAAGCGAGTTTATTATTATTTATTTTTTTACTTTGTAAATACATAGCACCACAGGTCTCAAGAATGTTAGCAAGGACAGTAGCAAGAAGAAAAGGGAGACACTTTCAGTTTGGTTTTTAAAACAGCCGGTACCAAGAGGAATCATAAATTATGGTGAAGTGAGATTTAATATCTATTTATTTCATATTTAAATGTCTTGCTTGATGTTATATGTAAAAATACATATATAAATGATTCTTGTGATGGAAGTTGGTAATATTGGTAAGATTTTTTTGGTGGCTGTAACGGATTATCTGCATTAACATTAATTCACATGGGAAAATGCGTTTCACAATACGAAATTTCGCCTTCAGAACGGATTAAATTCGTAAAGCGAGGTAACGCTGTATTTTTCTGTTCAAACGAAGAAGCACAACCCACCTAAGAATAAATTACGAACTGCTACAACATTCTTTTCTTTTCTTTCTTTCTTCATTTTTTCTCTACGACAACCAATATTCCTTTGATCTTTTTGACCGATGCAATTTCGCCTGGACCGTAGCATGCCGTGCCAAACTCTGACTAACCTTCGCATGATCTTCCTTCAAGATTTCCTTCAAACTCAAAACGATGTTATTCAAATTAAAGAATGTGGAATAAAAGCTGTAAAGTGTGACGACATATCTGGATACTTTTGTATCCAATTCATTTGAATCCCTCCCACACCCCCCATTCCCCCCAACCCCCCCTCCCCCAACCCCCGCTTCATCGATCTGTTCTTCACAGCACTGGCTAATATCGCAGTGTAATGACTAACAGCGACGTACTGTGTAAAACCCGCCCAGAGTCATATACAGTAGGAATGAACTCGTACATATAATCACACGGATGCTTTTACTGTTACACATGATGCAGGTTGTTTCGGCGTGGATTACTAAAGAACAGATCAAAAGATCAACGTGTTTCATTCCAGAACGTAGACATCAAAGCATAAACATACCCTGTGTGCTTACCGTTTATTGTAGGCGTCACCGAACCCAGTAATCCGGCCGGACTCACCCCCTGACCATGTTTACTTGGTTTACTTTAAATAACAGCCTGTGTAAAAACAATAACAACAACAACAATCACACAACTGGTGTAAAACCCCTTGTTTTTTTTTTTTGTTGTTTTTTTTCGCTTATAAAATGAAGTTAATATGTGAATCGTTTTCACAGCCGCTTTAAAAGAAACGGAAGGGATCAAGTGCGCTCGACTCCCATGAATAAACCCACGCATTTGATTGGCTCTTGGAAAAGATCAGTGTGTCGCTCTAGAGGGAGTCGACTCTTTGATGGATGGATTGATTCAGTGAGTCGGCTCTTTTTGGGGAACGCTGACTCGCATTCATGAGGTGATTTAATTTCACTATAATAAGTCTGATAAAGAAAATAACCTCATCATCATTAAAATATTATTTCTGTTTCGTTTTGTAAATTATAGAAGTTAACGGTGGTCTAGGGGTTGGTTAGCACTGTCGACTTGCACCGCCAGGGTCCGGGTTCGATCCCCGGCCAGGTTCGATTCCCGTCTCTGTGTGCATGGAGTTTGCATGTTCTCCCCGTGCTTGGTGGGTTTCCTCCGGGTACTCCGGTTTCCTCCCACAGTCCGAAGACATGTAGGTTAGGCTAATTGGTGTTCCCAAATTGCCCGTAGTGTGTGTGTGTGTGTGTGTGTGTGTGTCTGTGCCCTGTGTACACTGCCATGTGCCCTAAGTCTCCTGGGATAGGATGAGTGATATGAGTGAGAATAAGCATTATATTGCTTTGTACTGTATATACTACAGGCGGCACTGTGGTATAATGGTTAGCACTGTTTCGTCACACCTCCAGGGCCTGGGTTCGCGTCCCACCTCAGAGTCTGTGTGCATGGAGTATGCATGTTCTCCCCGTATTTCCTCTGGTTACTCCAGTTTCCTCCCACAGTCTGAAGACATTCGGATTAGGCTAAATGGTGTTTTCAAATTTGCCGTAGTGCACACACACACACACACACACACACACACACACACGCACAGGATAAACCAGGATAGACGATGATTGAATGGATCGTCATCATCCACATGAAAACAAACAAACACTACCATGAGCATGCCAAGCCAACAGGTGGAGACAATCATAGCTATGAAACCATGTGGGCCAATCAGAAGCCGAAAAAAATATTTATTGCATATTATTTTAAATGTAGTATTATTATAAAAGTATTATTGGGTATGTCTGAGACTGATATCACACACAGGAGATTAAGTGGCGTGGATACAAGACTTGTGTCACAATTTAACAGAGCATCTGTTTACTGTACATATGCCTCCTTAAACACACACTGTATATACATATATATAAACAAGCATGCATACATACATATGTATATTCAAACACGCGCGCAAATTAGTATAAAGTTTACAATCATTTTAAGACTTTTTCTTTATATACGTAAAAGCAAACGGATGCCCTTTTATTCATTTTAGTCAACAGACTAATTAATCCGAACAGATTTCAACCATTAAAACACACACACACACACACACACACACACACACACACACACACACACACACACACACACATGAAAGAAAGGTCACAGATGAAAACCTTTTTCCGTTTGAGTCAAAATTGGAAAGGATCCGTTAGTGAGTAAAGAATCGACTCCTAGTGGTGAACCGAGTCAATTGATCCGACTCAGTAAGTGGAGGCGGAATTCCCGTCACTGTTTGTTGTTCCCTCTCGGTCCATGCATGTGAGCCAATCACCACCGAGCTGCTCAGAGCGCCTACGGAAGCCCGTAAGGAGGGGTACGATACGCGTTTAAAGCAACTGTAGGTGGATATTTTAAGCATCGCCCCACTCATCACCCCTGAGACAGTCCCTGCTCTTACATTTGGTATTTTAATTCAGTTCAGCGCCTGCGCAGCTTCCGCATAAGAGACATTTATGTCATAGAGCTTTTATAACTCGAGACTGGTCGGGATCACGTCTGCTTTATTCTGCCACATGTGAACTATCCATAAAGGTGTTTATATAGTCAGGGCGAACTGGTGTATTTCCAAAATGGACAAATGATATACACATATGCTCTGGAATTATTGTTATGTTACACAATTGTAAAAATTATTAATAAAAAACAATTGATCTATATAAAATGAAATGAATAAATAAATGAACAGGCCATGCATTAAAACAACTGAAACATCTAATAAAAATCGTTAGAATAAAAAAAAAAAAAATATTGAAAATTGCTTAAGCATTTGTTTTCTTTTAATTATCATTCGATGTGTGAGTATCAAAAAAGTTTCGCTTTTGCCGTATATTCTCCCTCAGGTGCATTAAATTGACCTGAGGGAGATTATATTGCATTATATTGACTGTTTGGCCCCTGGGGACAAATTTTCAATGCACAATGCGGTGAATGTCGAAAAAAAAAAAAGAGATCAGAGATGCACTTGGTGCACAGATGCGATCGGTCTAGTTGTGGACCTGCCGTGCATTTTTCGATCAGATTCCTGTCATTGAGGAAGTCTACAAGAGGAGGTGTCTGCGTAGAGCTCGAAGCATCGTGAAGGACACCTCTCACCCTGCACATGAAATGTTTTCCCTCCTTCCCTCTGGAAAAAGGTTCAGATGCCTAAAAGCCAAGAGCAGCAGGCTGAGGAACAGTTTTTACACCACAGTGGTTACCTTACTGAACACAACTTCACTGACCCCCTTACATGGACAGTACCACCATCACTGATAACCCAACATTCCTGGTTAATACCTCTGTTCATTCATTTGTACAGTCTGCACATGGCCTGTATACTAATATATGTACATTCATATATGTAGATATGTGTGTATAGGTATACTCTGCATTTCCATCCAGCTGTTAAATTACTCATATTTATTCATATGTATATTCATATTATTGCACATAATGTAAATTCACCTATATACAGTTTCTGTATATCTTTATT
>JAAGKR010004726.1:7155-45557 GCA_011419295.1 Clarias macrocephalus | reverse complement strand
GAAAGAAAGGTCACAGATGAAAACCTTTTTCCGTTTGAGTCAAAATTGGAAAGGATCCGTTAGTGAGTAAAGAATCGACTCCTAGTGGTGAACCGAGTCAATTGATCCGACTCAGTAAGTGGAGGCGGAATTCCCGTCACTGTTTGTTGTTCCCTCTCGGTCCATGCATGTGAGCCAATCACCACCGAGCTGCTCAGAGCGCCTACGGAAGCCCGTAAGGAGGGGTACGATACGCGTTTAAAGCAACTGTAGGTGGATATTTTAAGCATCGCCCCACTCATCACCCCTGAGACAGTCCCTGCTCTTACATTTGGTATTTTAATTCAGTTCAGCGCCTGCGCAGCTTCCGCATAAGAGACATTTATGTCATAGAGCTTTTATAACTCGAGACTGGTCGGGATCACGTCTGCTTTATTCTGCCACATGTGAACTATCCATAAAGGTGTTTATATAGTCAGGGCGAACTGGTGTCTTTCCAAAATGGACAAATGATATACACATATACACATATTCCAGAGCATATGTGTATATCATATATATATATATATATATATATATATATATATATATATATATATATGAAACATAACAATAATTCCAGAGCATATGTGAATATATATATATGCTCTGGAATTATTGTTATGTTTCACAATTGTAAAAATTCTTAATAAAAAACAATTGATCTATATAAAATGAAATAAATAAATAAATAAATAAATAAATGAACAGGCCATGCGTTAAAACAACTGAAACATCTCATAAAAATAGTTTGAATTAAAAAAATTTTTTTTTGAAAATTGCTTAAGCATTTGTTTTCTTTTAATTTAGTTTCATTTGTTTTCTTTTAATTATCATTCGATGTGTGAGTATGTTCGATGTATAGTTTCGCTTTTGCCGTATGTTCTCCCTCAGGTGCATTAAAAGGAGGATTCACTATTGACTGTTTGGCCCCTGGGGACAAATTTTCAATGCACAATGCGGTGAATGTCGAAAAAAAAAAAAAGAGATCAGAGATGCACTTGGTGCACAGATGCGATCGGTCTAGTTGTGGACCTGCCGTGCATTTTTCGATCAGATTCCTGTCATTGAGGAAGTCTACAAGAGGAGGTGTCTGCGTAGAGCTCGAAGCATCGTGAAGGACACCTCTCACCCTGCACATGAAATGTTTTCCCTCCTTCCCTCTGGAAAAAGGTTCAGATGCCTAAAAGCCAAGAGCAGCAGGCTGAGGAACAGTTTTTACACCACAGTGGTTACCTTACTGAACACAACTTCACTGACCCCCTTACATGGACGGTACCACCATCACTGATAACCCAACATTCCTGGTTAATACCTCTGTTCATTCATTTGTACAGTCTGCACATGGCCTGTATACTAATATATGTACATTCATATATGTAGATATGTGTGTATAGGTATACTCTGCATTTTCATCCAGCTGTTAAATTACTCATATTTATTCATATGTATATTCATATTATTGCACATAATGTAAATTCACCTATATACAGTTTCTGTATATCTTTATTCCACATATTTATATTTAGACATATCTGTAGATTTACAATTATTCTGTACATTATCCATCTATGCTCACTTTACACTGTATATTCATGTACATACATATATATTCTTTATGTAATCCATATATTATACAGTATATATAAGTTTTATAGATGTATACATATGTTTATATTGCACTGCTAACTTGCACTTCTGGTTAGATGCTAACTGCATTTCGTTGCCTTGTAACTATGTGCAATGACAATAAAGTTGAATCTAATATAATCATAGAGGTGTTGGGCCCTCCCACTGTCAAGTCTGTTGCTTCTTCTCTGGGTACGCGTACACCCAAGTTTCACCACTGGTAATGATCCTCAACATGAAGGTTGGGTCATCCACGGCTCGCTGACCGAGTTCTGACATCTGACATGGGCTGACATCTCTGTGTGCGCAGCCTTGTGTTGCCATCTGTTGCCGTGTTTCAAAACCAGTCTTGAAATTAGTAAACTGGTAGGTTTACCAAATTGGTAAAATTGGTACCAAATTGGTAAACTGGTAGGTAAATAAATTGGCAAAATGCATTACCCATAATGCATTTTGCCAATTTATTTACCTACTAATTAATTAACTGATTAGTGAGCGGTAAGGAGCATGCAGAATGAATAACTGAATGTTTCCACCAAGAAACATATTGTGTTAGCAATAATCCTTGGTTGCTACTCTCATTGAAGGACAATCCACATACTGTATGGGATGATGGCGGTGGCGCCGTTATCAGTTTACCAATTTGAGCAACGCCTATGACGGAACTACTTGTGCAAACACCAAGTGGCCCAACAGAATTTCTGCCTTATATATAGAGAGATTCATTTATTTATTTATTTACATCCAAACAAAAACTAACATTTTAAACTGTATATTTAAGTAACACAACAACTAAAGACATCACCCACAGTGCTGTTTAGCAGGGATTCTGTACGGATCCGGACCGCACGGCAAATTAATCTGGACGCAGCCCACACCTCAAATTAACAATGCATTAATACAATGTATGTTTCCTACCTTGAAGTAAAAACTTGTTACACTCCTCAATAAATTGTCAGATTTGCAGTCTATTCGGAGATTGTTACAGTGATTCTGTAATGCTAAACCTAATCTCTGTAATTCAGATAAACGTTTCCATGTTGTTTATATAATGTAATAGTTTACCCGTTGTCATGACAACGGTAACAGAAATGCAAAACTTTG
The DNA here is from genome assembly GCA_011419295.1 of Clarias macrocephalus. NCBI lineage: Eukaryota > Metazoa > Chordata > Actinopteri > Siluriformes > Clariidae > Clarias > Clarias macrocephalus. Next base: position 42,806 of record JAAGKR010004726.1, on the reverse strand, counting down.
TGTCTTGTCAGTGTATGTTACATCACCTATGCGATGAGGATGCCACGATCCAAAGATGAGGTCAGTGTCTCCGCCTGACAGCCACACTTTTTTCATGCCAAAGTTTAGGCAGCTAATTAAGTCAGACAGTGTCATTTTTTAGTTTAGGATGTTGTGAATTTTTATTTATTAATTTTTTTTACTGTTTTTGAGGCCATCTGTCACATTTTTTTGTGTGCGAAATTGTGTTTTGTTTTTTTAAATGAAGAAATGCATCAAATGTGCTCACACTGTGCACCAAGTTGTTTTGGAGGTATGTGGTTACCCACGAATTTGTAAGATGACTGGGTCATAGATATCAGCACCAACTGTATAGTTAATAGATGATAACTATTTCTATGCTATTTTTTGGTTATCATAGAGACAAGATCCCTTACTCTCGTGTTTATGGTTGTTAATGGTTAAAGCTTAAAAGAAGCAGTCAAGGAAATGTTGTAAGAATATAAGTCATAGAGCCAGGTATATATAAGGAGTCCTGATGTACTTAAATTAAAGGATTTTTTGGGTACACCAGTGCTTGTACTCATTTTATTTTCTTTAGAGCCATTTTTTTTTGTTGCTTTATTTTGCAGTACAAATTGTAACTGTTTGCAAATTAAGTCAATAAAAGGACTACCTCCCATTGCAAGGCTAGTACCCCAACGTTTGTGTCTTCAGAGACACAGTTACCACAGGCAGCATCACAGCTTGAAGGATGATGAGAAGCACCATGGCAGACGCCACAGGAGCGCAATCTTGTAACAGCTTTGGAAAGAAGGAGACAGTGACATGACTGACGTTTTCCATGCAGTTTTAGATGTGACATGTGAAAGGCCCCTTATGGCATCATGTAACTTTTAGTTCAAAATTAGTTTATTACTTGGTCTTGTTGTGTTGTCTTAAATTGAGTTTGTTAAATTGGTTTATTCAGGTATAAAATATTCAGTGTGTTTATGTATAGAAAACATACAGTGAAGATTTTTCTATTGTAGTTATTATTTTTACATTAAACTTTACTTTATTTAAACTTTTTTATTGTTGAAAGTTGAAGCTTTCAATTTACTTGCATGCAAACAGTGCCATTATTTTTGCACCAACTTGGAACATATTTTGAATCTGTCTGATATTTACTGTATGTCATGTAAAGTCAGTTTGCTTTGGTTTAAGCATCTCATTTCAGTCACATAGTCACATTTGTTCCACAATGTTTGAATGTATTTTGGCTCAGCATTAAACATGGATGCATGTTTATTGTAAGTTATAAGCAAGTTTAATACAATCATTTGCTTATAACCAATTTTTCCAGACCTTGAATAGAAACAAGGGCCCGTATTCACAAAGCTTCTTAAGCCTAAAAGTTGCTCCTAGTGACGAAATTCTAAGAAAAATCTTAGAATTAGGGCATTTTCTTAGAATTTCTCCTTAAGCTTAGGATTAAATCTTAGTAAAGATAAAAATGATTCACAAAACATCTTAGCCCTAAAAACAGCTCCTAAGGTAAAATTTGTTAAGAGTAGAGAGGAGGACTTTTAAGAGGCTTAAGAGTTTCTATAGCAGAGGACAAAATGGCGGAAAGAAGAAATATTCTCCAAACAGTGAACGTAAAGCTAAAAGTAAACGCTGCTCTTCTGTCCAATTTGGTTTCCTTGATGTTTTACTTCCTTCCATCTCTCTTGGATTGACATTAAATAAACTATCCTGTAATCATGTAAATTGTAAAAGCTGAGACATTTTGCTCCCATCAATCTAAAATGGATTCCAAGTAATAAAATCAGTACGGTAAATAAATGTGAGAACTTAAATATAGTAACTACTGTGTGGAAATTGGTTGCTTCAAAAGTCGACACATTTTCAACATTTAGCTGTTTAATTATCTTTAAGACATTAAGCCTAGAAACGTTGCATAAAGTTGCCTGTAATCATGATTATACAATTTCTTCATATACAAAAATTATGATTTCACTGTTGGTTCTATTATCATGTGTGCATGAAAAAAGTGTGGCTGTCAGGCGGAGACACTGACCTCATCTTTGGATCGTGGCATCCTCATCGCATAGGTGATGTAACATACACTGACAAGACACAAAGTTTTGCATTTCTGTTACCGTTGTCATGACAACGGGGAAACTATTACATTATATAAACAACATAGAGCACATTTCAAAACCTTTGCAGAGGTCAGAGGTTATTTTTTTATCAACCAATCACAGTCCTTGAATTGCTGCATCACTTTTAGTCTAAGACTCACAGCTAGGACTTTTTAAGCTAAGATAGGAGCTGTTTGAGGCAATTCTAAGAAGCTTTCGTGAATACGTGCCCAGATCTTAATCTTGGAATATTAAGTTTAAAAATCGCTCCTGTATAGAAAAAGCATTTCCCATGCAGGGGTTATATGGCTGACTTGTCAGGTGGTGGCTGATTTGTAATTAATGGCAGGTGGGGACAAATTAATTGGGTTGCAGTTCGTTTGAGTGAACACATCTGAATGCAGTTGTTTAGGTTTAAAAAAAAAAAGCTTGTCAACTGATGATTTCTGTTTGCCAAAGAAAAAGAAAATGTTGAACGTTGTTTTAACACAGCTTTCAAAAATCCATTTTGCATATATCAATAAAGGTGTGAGAACCGAAACAAAATATTAAGGGTATTTACAAAATGGTCATTTCATCTGTCATTTCCTTGATTTGAGGTTTTACCTCCACCTACCAGCTATACATTTAGTTTGTCCTAATGAGATGAATGTGTTCTTAGGAATAAGTTCTTCAGTTGATACTAAAAGTCAGAGGACATTAAGAGGACATTAGGGGGACATTAATATGAATAAATTAAATAAGCTCTGATCACCTGAAGAAAAACCCAAATCTTAATTAAAATCTAAATGAGTAAATGAATATTAGCTGCAATACCAGTCAAAAGGGTACAGTACAGTATGTTGCATTGAGGACCTTGAGCCCGTTATCTTCTAAGCCTCGTACCTGGCAGGCTGTGGACTCCTGGCGCCTTTCTATCATATCCAGCATAAAGGTCTTTCAGCAGTTTGTGCTGAATTGGCTTTTCTGTTGGCTTAGACTGGCCAGGCTGGCCTTTGGTCCCTACAGGCATAGATGAGCCTTGGGTCACCAGTTTACTGATATACAATTAAGAAAGTTATTCAATTCACCCGGTGGTGGTACAGTATTAGTGTCGTGGCTGGTCAGCGTTTTATTAGTCACTGTAAGCGAAACGTATCCTCCAAAGATGTGAACAGTCTACTTAAAGTCCAAATTACTTAATTAATCTTCATTAGGCATTTTGGTTCTCCTTAGTATTTCTTTCCTGTTGAGGTTCATGATGAACACGCTGATGTGTGTGAGTGAGTGAATATACTGTAGGTTTAATGCTCAAATGTCTGCATATTTTTGCTTAAGGTACTACTACACAAAAGATGCTATTTTATTTTATTTCTATGGGCTTAACTTCTTTTTTATATTTATAATCGACCTGTTTTAATAAGTCTCATCTGCTGAACTGATTTCCCTTTTCTCATCTCCTTCCAGCCCCTCACGGCTACTCTTTGCTTCACTCCTCTGTTTATTACTGGGTGCACTTTGAACAAAAGAGTTGGTGCCTTTTTTTTTTAGATTGTAAACACACTGATGCGTCTCTGACCGAGCTGGAGATCAGAGGTGATTGGCCTCTTTACAGTATTTGAATCAGCAGGGTGCTTGGTATAGGCATTAGGAGTTTAGTTAGATTGATTTGACTGTTGTTCAACCTAGTAATTGTGATTTACAAATTGCATTGCACTTTATGTTTACATCAGGTTTTAGATTTGAGTGTGCAAAATGACGCATATGGGAATTATGGAAAAATCTTGGAAATTGCCACTCAATGCATTGTTTAGCAAACCAAAGGTTTGTAAGTTGTCACACATGGACTGTGAAGGAGTGAAGTACCCACTACTCCACTACATGTTTTTTTTTTCCCTCATGTTTGTATTTCTGACATATTTTGCATTTTCAATCCTACACACCACTCAGCCTTAATCTTTCTCAATTGTTGTTTGATTTTTTTTTAACTGGGAAAAATAAGGGGAAAAAATAGTATCTCTGATAGTAATAGTTGTGAAAGCTCCTTTAGAAGATTAGTAGTGGAATCGAGAAAAGGATTTTATAATTTGTGTAACGTTTTGCCTTTCAAAATATATTAGAACTGACTGTTAATAATGAACAGGTGTGATTTATGATAAATATTGAAAAAATATTTATCATAAAATAGGTTGAAAAAAAAAATTCCCTAAGATTTATGTGGCATGAGTCCGTTGCTCCATTTAGTGTGTCACAAACGGGACCACAGTATAGGAAGTACTGTACATTAAAATATGTACCAGGAGTCGTAGTTTGGTGTAAATGCTACCCTGATTACCCGTTTACTGTTTCTCCTCCCACTACCTCAATGCATCATCTCACTACCGCAAAGTATTGTAATGTCATGTTATCGCATTGCCACTTTGTACGCTCTTGTTTGCACATTTAGACGTGCGCTTTATGTTGTCCGTCTTGTCCCAGCTAGCCGACTAATTAGGTCTATGAGTTAGCTGGTTAGTTTCTGTTACTCCATGTTGTAAATTCATGTTGTATGTAGTAGCACCTTTGGTCCTGGAGGAACGTTGTTTTGTTTCACTGAGTACTAAACTGTATATGTTTGAAGTGACAATAAAAGCCTACTTGAGTTGACTTTCTTTTTTTTTTTTACTACAGTTTAATCAGTTTGATTGACAAAATCAATGCTTTATTAAAGCACACATTGTACTGTATATGGTGGCACGGTGGCTTAATAGTAAGCTCTGTCGCTCTGCACTTCCAGGTCCTGGGTTTGGTTCCTGCTTTGGGTCTGGGTGCATGGAGTTCGCATGTTCTCCTTTTGCGTGTAGGGTTTCCTCTGGGTTTTCTGGTTTCCTCCCACAATCCAAAGACATGTAGATTAGGCTAACTGGCATTCTCTCTCTTTTTTTTTTTTGTCCCCGATTTTCTCCCTAATTTAGTCGTGTCCAATTCCTCCCCGTCACTAGGGGGCTCCACATTAAGACTACTACTACCACTCAGCCGGGAGGGCCGAAGACTATCACGTGTTTCCTCCGAACCACGTGACGCCAGCCGACCGCATCTTTTCGAACTGCTCGCTCACACACCGTTGGGGGCGGAGTAACACACTCGGAGGACAGCGCTATCCGCTCCTTCTGCTGCGCGAGCTCACGGACGCCCCTGATTGGCTGTAGAGCCGTGATTAATGTGGGAGCACTAAGTACCTCTCATCCCGCCCCTCTGAGAGAGCTCGGCCAATCAGCTCTCTCTAGACCTCCGGCTGCGAGAGGTTACAGCATCACCCGGGATTCGAACTAGCGATCTCCGGATGATAGGGTGAGCGCTTAACTGGCATTCCCAAATTGCCCATAGTGTGTGAATGTTGACCAGACGTCCTACCACGGTCATACAAAATGGGAATAAATTCCCCACTGGTCTTCACAGGCCCTAGTTGGACTACAGAGGTTCCTAGCTAGATCAACAGGAATGGGTTCAGAAGATAAAATCAGCTTTTTCGGTGGCCGAGTCAGAGGCAAGAACTCAACCCAATAGAGATGCTGTGGAATGACTTGAAGAGAGCCATACACATGAGACTTGCAAAGAATATGACCGAGCTAAAGCAGTCCTGCCAGGGTGAAAGGGTTAACATTTCTCTTAAACGATGTGCGGGTCTGTGTTCCACAGCTATAGGAAGCGCCGGGTTGAGGTTATTTCTGCCAGGTGATGGGTTCACTTACTTTTTCCACTGAATGAGTGTGTTTAATAAAGACATGAAAGATCAGATTTCCTTTGTTATTATTTCAGGCGTATTAGGTGTGTCAATACTCTTGACATACATGAATATCAGATCACATTTAATGACAAATTAATGCAGAAAACCATGAAACTCCATTCAGTTTAATCTTACTGTACTTTCTAGTGCAATTTTCCTTTATTGCAGTGAAATCTTTCCGTTTTATATCACAGTTAGTCGTATACTGTAAGCGTTTCACTGCATATCATACTGTGTACAGTTGGGTACTTGACAAATAAAATTTGAAACTGAAATCTAATTCACAGAAAAAAAAAAGTAGTTCAGGAGAAGATGTTTAAACATTTTTGATGGTCAAATCAGTACCCAGACTGAAATTGTATCAAAAGCTTGTGGAATGACTTGAACATGGTCATGTGTCCTAATTACAAAAATAATAAATAATGAATGCACACCACATTTTTTTTTCTTCCCGGAAACATTTGTCTGGTTTTCCATTCCATTCTGTTGGTACTGTAGCTACTTCCCACTAAAGGTAGAAATAGATCTGTCATAATGCATCTTAGTTTCATTTTTTTTTTTTTTTGAAGACTTTTTAATCTCTACGGAAAGGACAATACAAGATCAGTTCAATGAGTCTCACAGTGAAATAGCATGTTGTTTCTTTCTTTCCATTTCCTTATTAAACTCAGCATGCTCCTGTTTTCCACAATCTATTTTTATGGTCGGACCGCAGGATCCCGAATCAGGACTGAGCCTGTCGGTCCCAGAAAGATCATCGTAACACCGCCCAGTTACTTGGAAGACTCGAGCAATTCAAATAGACTTAATAAATGATACTCTTAGGAACACAGAAGACACTGTAAACATGTTGTTGTTTTTTTTTTATCCTGTAATGACATTTTGTTTAATGGTTAATTTCTTGGTATATGACTGTATAATGTAACTAATAACATGGAAACCTATGCTAATTTAAAAACTCAAATTGGCACCTCTGTGCTTGCTGAAATTGGATTCTGTCTCAGCTGATAAGAAGAATAGTGGAGGATAAATTGCTAGCCTAGGAAAACACCAGCCCGTATTCTAGACAGTATCAGATTTTCAGCAAGCTGTGACCAAATATCTAAACACTTATTTGAGCACCAATGAAGATGCCAGGCAACTAAAATGTTTACAACATTTATGAAAAAATTATCAGAAGGGGATCAAAAATGCAGCTGCATCTAGTCACCCCGTATGGCTATTCAAGTGCCTAATTTTTTTTCTCCAAAATCTATTTCAATGCATCACATTTTTTTTTATCTACAATAAATTCCACTTTTTAACCTCATTACCTGGATTTCTCAGGAATTATATTTAGTATTACGTGCTCAGTGCGCTAGATAATCAATTAGATGTGTCCATCCTGCACATTTACAGTATAAATACTTGCATCTACAGTGGGTGTTCAAGTTTAACCGGGACTTTTGATTACACGGAATAACAGAACAGTTATTAGAGTAAAAACTCCCTTTATTTCTTTAAATAATCCCATGCTACACTAATGCAATTATTCCAGCGTCAATCACTAGAGCTTGGATACCATCAAGGAAGAAAGTTTAATCAGTAAGTGGAAGCCATGATCGGACTGCCTGCTTCACGTCTGAAACTCCGGCCTCCCGGGAGCTCCTTTAATGGCCCAAACATGTAGAAATGTCTTAGAGCGAGGTCAGGACTGTACAGGGGTTGTGGCAATAACTTCCACTTCATGTAAGTGGTGTTGATAAATTATTGTGTGTAAAGTTCACACAGAGAGACAGAAGTTGGTGAGAAGTTATCCATCGATTTTCAAGGATCAGATGTTCCAAGGTGTTCCACTGGCTGAATGTCCGCAGAAGCGACAGCAGCCGGCTCAGAGCGAATGCTGGACTGGTCTGATCCTATAGACACTGCTGTTTGGCAAAAGAAAAAAGAAAGAAAGAAAAAAAAAAGTACAGGCGGCTCTTCATAGGTGAAGGCCTCAAATCAGCCACAAGAGTGCAGTATTGAACTAACAGAGAGCAGACATGCGTGTGAAAGTGTTTGTGTGGGCAGGATTTATATCTTAATGGGGACCAAATGTTTCTGATGGAATTACGTTCCCTACAATACGTTGATATTGTAGGGATATTCTGATGCAGATCCTCACAGAAAAAAAAAACAAAAAAAAAAACAAAACAAAAAAAAAAAAAACCTTACACTTGATTTTATATTAAAAAAATCAAAGATTTAAAATGAAAGATTTCCTTTTTGGTTATTGAAGTTATGGCATAAAGTTAAATGTGTATCATGGAATTATTTAGCAAATTAAATTAAAAATCACCTTAAAGAAATATTTTCATAAGAATAGTAAGAGACAATTTGTGACCAATAACAAAAAAAAAAAAAAAAAAAAAAAAAGAATTAAAATGTCCCCATTAGGATGGATCAGTGGCAAAACTGCCAAGCAGTCAATAAATAAATCTATAATCAAATAAATAAATAAATAAATAAATAAATAAATAATGCATAAAAAATAATCACAGTGCCACGCTCCATCTCCTATGTGCCTCAGGTTAATGTTAGAGGTATCGTTAGGATTAATTTGTTGCAGGAACAATTATACCAATAAAAGGTCCCTATAAAGATAGAAAAGTAGCATGTGTGCAACTGTGTGTAAGAGGCTGACAAAAAAATATGCTAATAATCAAATAAACCTGCATAAAATGTAAATGTTGACCATAAGTGTACACTATCGGTGAAAAATGATCGAAGGTGCTAATTTGAGGCTCCAGATGAACACACATACGTGCATGCGTAAACACACTGACCCCGGCATGCAAAATAAAACTCTCGTCTCTCATGTGAATAGCGGTAAATGACAGTTTCTGGCTTATTAAAGTTATTTTCAATAATGAATGGCTCCCTGGGACACAATTATCGATCTCTGCGCACACGGCTAATGATAACAAATGAAGATGCGAGTCCAGAAGAGCTGAGTCCTCCACTCTGCCAATGCAAAACATTTAATTAATAAACGTACATTTTCATCCAAACAGCTCAAACATTTATACATTACACTCTCCCTTTGTAGACAATTTGCGCGGTGGAAAGCAAGGCAGGGGGAAAACGGCTTGAGTAGAAAAAGCAAGAGGTTCATTACAGCTGTATTTTCTCCATTCACGTGTGTACAGTATGTTGAGGATACGACTGAAACATTGTTGTAGGAATATTTTAAATAAATCTCTAAAAAAATTAACCAATTCTTTTTGTGTTGGCTTGCTAAGATCAAACGTGTGTGTGTGTGTGTGTGTGTGTGTGTGTGTGTGTGTGTGTGTGTGTGTGTGTGTGTGTGTGTGTTGAGGGGCGAACTCAAAACACCAACTGAATAAACACACACGACATCTGAGGGCTTTGAAAAGCACCACAGGCTGCATCTCCACCAAAGCGTGTGTGTGTGTGTGTGTGTGTGTGTGTGTGTGTGTGTGTGTGTGTGTGTGTGTGTTTGAGGGACATGCAAATGTGTGATAATTTTCAACAAAAGAGAATATGGAGAGAAGGTATGTGAAGTGTGTATTTCTGCATTGTGTACAAGATGGAGAAAAGAGAAAAGAGGAGTTTTTCCATTCTGGTCAGGAGAGCACAGGTCAGTATGGGATCGTTGACTATTCCAGGTCTTTTCATAAATCTGGTCTGTTTTATTTGTTAAACACAGATTAGGATTAAAGTCTAAAGATTAGGATTAGATTCTATGCTTGGACCACTGGGCATGGGGTAAGGCCAGTCCATTTTATGCACACATACACTAACACATACTGTATATTCCCCCAATTAAACCTGGTGGCAAGAAACAATTTTATTTATTTTTTTTATCGCCTAGTGTGAACTCTCTGGAGCGAACTGCAGGTACAGCCAATGAGAGTCATGCGCAGCAGATATAAAAACATACACAACTGGCATGTCCATACCAAAATACTTGCTCAAAAAGGCAAAATAGTCTAAAATCTAAAAATAAACACACTACAATATTTAATTTTAATAATATAATTTTTTCTGTGTCTCACCAAACGATATCTTCTCCAAATTTTCTCTTAAAAAAAAAAAAAAAAATTATTATTGTTTCTGTGTAAAATACTGCCAAAGTCACATGTTGCACCTCAACCTGCATGTTTTAAGAAAGTGAGAGGAAACTACAGAACCCAGAGAGAACCCTTCATTTCAAAGGGCACTGAAGTCAAACAGAGCAGAATAGCAGAACACAGTTATAAGAATAAAAACGTTCTTTATTTCTCTATATAATCTCCTGCTACACTAATGCACGTATCCCAGCGTATCACTAGTGTTTGGACACCATCAGGGATGAAGATTTTCTTAGTACGCAGGAGCCATGATCAGCCTGCCTGTTTTTTACGTCTGAAACCCCGGCCTCCCAGGAACTCCTTCAATGGCTCAAACATGTGGAAATGGCTTGCACCAAGGTCAGGACGAGTTCCTATAATGTGCACGTGGTGTTGGTGAATGAGTGTGTGTACAATTCCTACAGACAGATGCATCTCATCTACAAGTTGATGAGATGTGAAAGCTATTGATTTTCAAGGATCAGGCGTTCCACCCGTTGAATGTTCACTGGAACGACTGCAGTGAGCTTCGAGCCACCTCAGCCGGGATCGTCATTCGCAGACATACAGACGTCTTCAAGAGTCTCATCACTACATAATTATATAAATGTCAACCAGTTTTATTTACAAGAAATTTCATTACAAGTCCCGGTTTGACTTGAACACGTCTTGTACATGGAAAGAACATGCAAAACGTGAAAACTGAGCCTCGAATTCCACCGTTATAAAATACTTCTTGTTCTTGTAGAAAAGACAAAAGATATATCATATACAAAAATAAATATCATATGTTAAAATATACTCCCTTACTTGGCACTGACCCAGATGAGCACAATAGTGCCAATATTTTTCATCTAGGGATAATCAGAGACACCATGGCACCACTGGGAATACTGTATATAGTAATAGGAAGCTATTCAGAAATTTTGTCTTAGTTAAAGATGGCAGATTTTTTTTTTTCATGTATGTGTGTGTGTGTGTGTATAATTGCAAATATCATGGGGGGGATGAAATGTGAGAGTCCAAAACATTGCAAAAATAACAAGGTAAATGTAAATACGTATGTGCATCACGTCACAATGCAAATAATGATGTGGTCATGGATTTGTTACTGTTGCATAACGTCACACTTCACACTGTCTGCCTGGTGAAAATGGTGTTTCAAAGATTGATATTGGTTATTTCCACTTAAACACACCATACGCTCTTTTTACCACATATATTTTATTATAATATTCTATAATCTAAAGCTGAAATGTCTTTTTTCATCTAAAAATATAAGCAATTTTTTTTTCAATTATGTTATTATAGGCTTTTAATTAATGAGCTTGATAGTCAAATAATCCATTTATACTGGGGAAGGACTTTTAAAAAGAATCAGGGAAAGTGAACGGAAGAGAATCTAGCTGGTCTGAATGAATCAGCTCTGTGATTAGAAACTCAATGTACAGAAACACTTGTGCGGTGTGTTGGCATCAAACCAGGTAATATTGTTGTTCCTTCCAAAATTGATTCTTTATCAGCATCAAAATATGCTCCTGAAATTCCAGAAATGTTCCAAGAGTGAAATGAAAAATCTGTCGTTGTGACGTTATAAGAAAATGATCAGTGCTGACGTGATGTAGCAGCATCTCTCGACGTGTTTAACTGCTCTGAAGCCACAGCAGTTTGCTTGCAATTAAGAGACGTGTTCAAGTCACACCGCAACTTGTGGTTAAAGTTCTTGTGAATGAAGGTGTAAAAGTGATGTAACTTCACAGTAGCACAGTACGACGATGAGACTCTTAGCCACAGTTAAAATCTGAACAATGCTAATGTTTTAAAGAAGTCCACACATCCGCGAATGACGTTCCCATGCACATCCAGCGAGTGGAACTCCTGATCCTTGGAAATCAACGGATAACTTTCCAGCAACTTGCAGACGTGATGCGGTTTTCTGTTAGAACTGAACACACAATTGTTCACCGTTACAGGAATTCACCTGGGAGTTATCGCCACATCCTCCGTACAGTCCTGACCTCACTCCAAGCCATTTCCACATGCTTGAGTCATTTAAGGAGTTCCTGGGAGGCCGGCGCTTCAGACATGAATCAGACAGACAGTTCGTAGTGTAGCAGGGGATTATATAGAGACTCTCATAACTGTGTTCTGTTATTCTGTACAATCAAAAGTCCCAGTTTGACTCGACTACCCTGGTTAATTTTTTTTATTATTATTTAAAGAACAAAATGTTATACATTGTATCCATGTTTATAAAACAAGTTTGTTTTTGTTAACAGCTGTGAATCAGCCCGGACTGCTTTGCCATGTCACAAAATGACTTCACACCTCCGACTGTTACAAGCAGTAACACTGGAGACTCCTTCCATAAAGGTTAAAAAAAAAAACATCTTAATTACAAAAACAATACAATATTACAAAATCGTTGCATTTACAAAAACGTTTTTGATGAATATTCTGTACCAGTAGTTTTGACGATAGTGCAAAGTGCTGGGTTGGTAGATAAATTTATCGCACCAGTTTGTATCGCAACTATATTTGCTATGTAGTATAAGCATCAAAGCTGTTTTCATAAAATCAGCGCTAGATAACATGATGTCAGTTAGGAATTCTGCCTACTTTTAGTTCATGTTTGTCCTATCTTATAAGAATAAGAAATGTAATTTGAAAACATTTTGAAAGAAACACATACTATATAGCTATTATTCGGAGAGAGAAAGAGATGAAAGTGTGTATATTTGCCTACAATGTAATGTATAACTGAAAAACGAAACCTGTGTGTGCATGCGTTTGTGTCATTTGGAATGAACCACTCTATGAAGGTTTTACTCACATGGGTATCCTGCAGAATAAATAAATAAATAAATAAATAAATAAATAAATAAATAAAAGTGTGCATGTGTGTTTCATGAAACAGACATACTGTCTGAAACTTGCGCTCTTTGTTCACGTGGCTAATCTGGCATCCTTTCCTAACGAGGCTGTCACCCTCGGCCATAATGAGCAAGCGAAAGATGAATGCAAAAGTGTGTCTATTACCGTGCCTTCATCTTCCTGTTCATTAGCTTAGCATAAGGTTACAATACATTACTCCCACTCGTAACAACACCTCTGTGCAGCACCAAACACACTAGCGCGAGTCCCGGAGCTCACCGTGGGCTCCCCGTGCCGGCTCGCAGGGGGCGATCCCACTCGGAGACGACACGTTTTTCTCGAGATCGGCACAACACGCGAACACACCCACACGCATACATGCAGTGTCATATATTGTGCTCTAAAAGCCTGTATTGTAACACAGTTTTCAGTCTCATCTCTCTCTCTCTCTCTCTCTCTCTCTCTCTCTTTCTCTCACTCTCGGTTCCCCCCTCCCTGCCCTCCTTTTGTCCTTGTGTCTTCTCTCTCCAAGCGGAGACAGTATGGTTCGTTTTGGCAGGAGGCCTCAGTTTCCACGGCAACTTTATAATTGTTTTGGAAAGCATCCAGACGCTACTGGATACCGAGGAATTATTGATGTCAAAAAGAAGCATGTATGAAATGAGAGAATAAGTGCACGGCCATATGGTCCCTCGCGCATCCGCCTACAATGGAATTATGCCGCTGCCTTTGTGATGTTTGTTAACAGAATTATCTTTAGGCAGACATTATTTGTAACGAGATTACACCGAATGTGTGAGGACAATTAAATTGCGACAGGAACGGGTTCGGGGGAGAAAAAAAAAATAACACATCGGTATCATATCATATCATATCATATCATATCATATCATATCATATCATATCATATCATATCATATCATATGCGGTGTACTGTAAGCGAGTCGTGAAAGTGAAAAAAAGAATAACCTGGCGATGTTGTATTTCTAATTGTATTCGGAAGTTTAAGAATTCAGCACCTAATTTGAATTTGGATCTAAATGTAATAAACGGACGCATCTGTGTAAGAGGAAATTGAATCTCTTTCTTTGTTACTTCATTCCTGGTCATTTCTCTGAGAACGAGGCCACTCGGAGGACTTGACAGAGCGTCATGTGGATTTCGTCATCACCGCTACTACTGTTCAGGCCTGTTTTTTTTTTTTTTTTTTTTCTTTTCTTGCCTTCCTCACACTTCCAGAGCGGCGGTGGCGACGGCGGCTAGATTAAGCAGCGCTCTGGTGATGCTCATTAAAATAACATATCACAGCCCTTGTGAATTAGCAGACAAATGCTTTATGGCTGCACCAAGTTGCTTGCAATGTCTTTGTGCTAGGAAAAAAATAAACCCTCTCTCTCTCTCTCTCTCTCTCTCTCTCTCTCTCTCTCTCTCTCACCCCTCCCTTTCCCGAAAGCAGACTCAGCTCGGTGACTGTTTTCTTCCTCGCTTATATGATCGAATACGTGCTAATAGGAGATGAAAATGGAAGATGGAAATGAGTCGCTGGCTGGTCTTTTTTTTTTTCCCCCTTTCTTTCTTCCTCCTTTTCCCCTTCCTGCCCCTGCCGCCTTAATTTATGTTCTGTGTGTAGCGGCGTCTCTCCTGGGTGAGAAGTGGATGGGAGTGGTGTGAAGTTCCTTGAATAGAGCGGGGCCAACTGGCTCGGGAAAAAAACACAAACACGGGTACAAAGCAAGGCACGCTCGCACTCTTCCTCTCTCTCTCTCTCTCTCTCACTCTCTCTCTCTCTCTCTCTCTCTCTCTTTCATACATACACACAAGACCGACTGAGATTAGATGCTTTAACCCTATATATCTCGCACGTAACGTGACATCACGTCACGTCACATCACATCAGGTCCCGTGCGGAGATCTTGCTGCTGAAAAGTTTGAAATTCTTTGTCTCGAATTTTTAACTCTAAGTTTTGTTTCTTGAGTGGGAAAGAAAAAAAAAAAGTAAAAGGAGATTAAAAGTGATTAAGATAAAGATGACATCAGGGTACAGATGAAGCTGATAATATCAAAATACGCTGTGGTGAGCTCAGAGCATGGAAAGCAAAACAAATCAATCGCAGATCACCTTTCGGAGAGCCGGGACGCGCTGAGCGCTGGTGATCGGGACACCGGGGTAGAAGGTAGAAAGAAAATCATTTTAGAGCGACAGGGTTACAAGTTCACAAACAAGTGCACACGCGGGGCAGAATGAGATGCCCTGTCAGCTTGTCACCGCGGCCGCCATGTTGTGATTTATCCTCCGTGCGGAGTGCAGTGTGCAGTCATGTTGCCTTAGCTTTTGTTTCTCTTAATATCTTTTTAGTCCACAGGCTGCTTTATGACATGAAACCAGGCTGAAACATCGCCTTGTATCTGGATTTTTGCAACTGATTTCTATGCGACTGCAGATCCAAATTCTTATTTTCAAATCGTTTGTTTTTTCCCAATTCCAGCAAACATGTAGTTAAGTCAGGCATCGCCATCGAGAGCGAAACCATCCTTGTGAAATGTTTCCGCCAGTGTTAGAAGTTTCAGCCCTAAAATCAAATGTTATAAGCCTAAGCTGTTGTCACTGTCCCATAAAATAGCAGGAGGTGCCATCTCGAGGCCTGATGAGAGCATGCGTCTGGTAGAAAGGCATCATTTCAAAGGCTTGTGTCTGGTTTTCAGAGTACTGCTCTCTCTCTCTCTCTCTCTCTCTCTCTCTCTCTCTCTCTCTCGGCGTACCATCTGTAGACCATGCTGCATCCTCCAACGCAGGAGGGATCGCAAAGGTGTTATTTTTCAAAGCAGGCCCTATCCGCCTCCTGTGGGGCAGGGCCGGCCGCGCTTCAAGGGGAAGGTGGTGAACTTCTGAGGGCGCCTCCTCTTGGGCAGCCTTTTGAGAGGGTCATAACTGTGGCCTGTATAACATGGGTTACTGCTGATGCTACTTGGTCACACTTGATGAAGCCTTTCAAGCAAAGGCCGCCTTTCATGCTTGGTTTCTATTAAAATTCTGCCGAGGCTGGTCGAGGCCTTGCGCCCAGACGGCTTCAGGCGCCGCCGCTCACGTGCCGTTTCACCATCAGCGGCTAGAGGGCACTCTACGCCTGCGTTTCGGGAACTCTGAAGTCGTCTCTCCCGAATTGGAAAGTAAGCCCTCTCCATTTTAGCTAGCGCCTCTCTGGAAAAGAAAGCCAGACCCCACTTTTTTTTTCTTTTTCTTCTTCTTCTTCTTTTTCTTCTTCACAAAATGACCGCTTAACATCTGCACCATACGTCTGCGCAGACAAAGCTCAGCGCTTGTGATGACTTAATCAGAAACCATTCTAAAGGACTCACATAATAGGACATTGGTCATGAAATGACAAAGATACAATCTTTAACACATCCCGGAACCAGGTTTCCCAGGAGCATCGTGCAGCACTTCAGTCGTTCAAAGAAAGTACGCGGGGTAACGATGATCTTTCGGGGACCTGCAGGCTCAGTCCTGACTCGGGATCCCGTGGTCCGACCATAAAAATAGATTGTGGAAAACAGGAGCACGCTGAGTTTAATAAGGAAATGGAAAAAGAAACAAAATGTTATTTCACTGTGACTCGCTGAACTATTTATATGCTTCTAATAAATGGGAAAAAATTAGCTTAAGCTTGTAGAGTTATTTATTTATTATTTGCTTTTTTTTTTTTTGGCTCAATGAATTAAGGAATAATAATAATAATAATAATAATAATAATAATAATAATAATAATAATAATAATGTTTTAAAATTCATTACTGAATTAAAAAAATGTATAAAAAACAACTAATATAAATAAAATAATGATAATTACATGATGATGTCCACTAATGTAATTATGTATTTTTTAAAAATAAATAAATGAATATATTGTGTATACATTTATATATATAGACAATGTAGAATAAACATTTAACAATATATAATAAACATTTTCAGTTACTGTAAACATCTAGTCATTTCGATTTAATTCCAATTTAAAGAAAGTTTTCAGTCTATTTTCCTTAAATGCTCTAATCAAAACATCCAGTAAAGTTAACAGATTTTAATGGAACATAATGTATTTTCATAAATATTGAATAATGGATTTTATATAAATCCCTGCCCATGAACAACCATTCTCCACTTGTTTAGGCAGAATTTTATTTTTATTTTTTTTTTGTCTACAAGCTTGTACAAAAAGCTGTGTTTTAATATGAGTAAATGTTTGAATGAACGTGTGTGTGTGTGTGTGTGTGTGTGTGTGTGTGTGTGTGTGTGTGTGTGTGTGTGTGTGTGTGTGTGTTCTGGCCAGCACAATGCTTCACTGTCTGAGTTTACCACTTTCTCCCAGTGCTCAGCAGGACAGGCAGAGGTCGGTGACTGCTCCCTCACACACACACACACACACACACACACACACACACACACACACACACACACACACACACACACACACACACACACACACACAGCACTGTGCCATGGCTGTTCTGTTTACCTTCACGTACTGTACCCACACTGCAATGGGCTGTTAACACTCTCCACCATCAGCAGGGTCCATTAGAGTATTTACACACTCGGCAAGGGGCAAAAATGACGCTGAACTCAAACACACAGAGCCATCCGTATTTTTATCTTTAATTGGAAAGTACACCGAGCCTGCTTTTTAAAATAACACTAGGGGAATTTTCAAGGTTGTTAACTAGAACATGATCTTGATGCTCTTGGTTCTTTATCACCGTTTTGTAGTTTGGTGCAAAAGGACCAGAATGTTTGTTTAAAATTTAATATTTGACGTTAGAACACGCAATATGTTAGACTTCACTTTGCTCGGATGTAATTTATGTTCCTGTTTGTTTATTTAGCATTTTGCCAGATGTTTTTAACCAAATGGACCTTAAGATGAGTCCAATTGAAACACAGCAACTGAATTGAGATACAGCCTACAAAAGTAATTAAAATCAAGTTTCTTGCAAAAGAACATTTACGAGCATAAAACATTGACCAAATCGCCGTACAAAAGGTTAATACAATAAAGTTGTCTATATAAGTTTATAAAAAAACCAACTGATAGGTACAGAAATCATATAAAAATATATAAAAAATATATATATATATATATAAATGTAAAAAATGTAAAAAAAAAAAAAAAAGCAAATTAGATTAATGAATGCAAAAAAACCCACAAACTACAAAATTACTAAAGGAGAGAACGAATGTCTAATAAATTTTTTGCAATGTTTTTCTTTATTCATGTATTTCTTCATACACATGGATATTATTATTTTGAAATATTAACAGATTTTAAATACAGTTGAAATCTGTTTTGATTTATCTATACAAATTAAATTTACAGTATTACAGTCAGATTTGTTTTTAGCTGGCATTTATATTTCCAGTGTTTTTTTTTTTTATTATTTTTTTATTATAATATTCACAACCTGCTCAGTTTTTTTTTTTCTCGCATTCCTCCATGCTGTGATTTTGAGATATCGATCCAAGTCCTACTAATCCGGCATCGTTAATCTTTTTAGTTTCAAGCCTGAAAGCCCCCTGAACATGTAGGAAAAACTGGGGTTTGTTTGTGTGTCCCTGAAAGTCAGCAGTCCATCGGCTGCTGTTAGTCTTTCATCCCGTGCCGCTGGCGCAGGAGCAGGCCGGCTCTGCCTGTTGGAAAGGCTTCATGCTCATGATGGATGCTATTGTCAGAAATGCCAAGGTCAATATGCAACGTTCATGCAAAGGCAAGAGAGGAAAAAAAAAGTGAGAGAAGTTACTTATTTCTAAAGCGCCTCCCATGTATCATCAGTGCAATCTGACTCGGCTTCCCTCTGTAATAACACTGAGAGAGAGGACAACTGCTGAGATCATTCCACACGGTTACGGCCATCTGTGTGTGAGACTGTGTGTGTGCGTGTTAATCAGGGCTTGTGTGTGTTTTTCAGGTTGAGGTGAGCTTTCAGAGGTCTGGAACACTGGATTCAGGATTTGTCCTGGTGTGTTTCTTTTCCCCCAGAATAAGGTTCTTATGGTTATATTTGATATTTTGTATTAAGATGATACACATTCATTTTGAGTGTACACACAGATGTAGAATCTGTGGTTTTAGTTTTTTAGCCAGATGGGAAGATTATTGCATATCTCTCTCTCTCTCTCTCTCTCTCTCTCTCTCTCTCTCTCTCTCTCTCTCTCTCTCTATCTGCTATACAGAGTAGTATATAGTTTAAAATTTATTTATTTATTTATATGTATATTTATTATCTTTACCTGATATTTCAAAATGTCTTATTTTTTGTGGTTTGCCATTTGTGTGAAACACACACACACACAGACACACACACACACACACACACACACACACACACACACACACACACACACACACACACACACACACTTTCCGCTCTGATTCTTATATATAGTATATATTATAAATAATATTTTTTGTTTGTTTGTTTTCTTCCTTTTGCAGTACGATTTATGCTTTTCTTTCCCTTCATCTGTTTGTCGCTCATTTGAACATCACAAACACTTACTGTACACAAGCCTTCAACCTTTAGCTTAAGCTTGATATTTATTCGCTTAACCAGATGTTGTCTGCTGGCATTTTTTTCTTCTTTTATTTCAATTTTTTTGAAAATGAAAAGGTTTTTCTTTCCTACCAATCAACTCTTGAATTTGTTTATTGTTTGTTTATTTGTTTATCTGTTTACTTGTTTGTTTGTTTTAGGTTTCTCCTGATACACTCCATACACACATATGCAGCCTATCACGCAGCATGCCGTGTAAAAACGTCATGCATAACTTAATGGACTTGCTGCTCAGTATGCTACACTTTCTAGCCAGAATTCTTGTCCCAGTAGGGAGAGGCGGTATATCAGTATGAGTGGCAGCGTCACTGATACTTGACTTGGCTATACTTTAGCTCCTTATACTCACCACTTCCCTGTTAACACTGCAATACTTAGCTATTCTGGTAATTCATAGCCACCATTAGGGCTTTTAGCAACTTTGGTCTGGCTATCGGATCACGGAATTTAACTTTCAGCACCAGTTTCTCCCTCTTGCTCTCTTCTTTTTGGTTTTGTCTGTAGGCTGCTAGAAGTCCACAGTATGGGAAGGTGTGTGGTAAATACACACCATTTCTGACACAGGGTGCAGTCTAAAGTACATAAGAATTCCTGTGACTTATAACTGTTAATGGTTAATGGTAATGATTTGTTTACCACTGTAATGTTATATAATAATTATATTGCCTATTGTTTGTAATGTTATTTAAAAATATCATGAATTAATTTACCAATGTAATTTTATGCAATATTTATTGCCTTATGTTAACGTTATAATGTAGTAGTTACTTTACACTATAATGTATAATGTATAATTGTAAATGTATAAATGTAATAATTATCCAAGTATAGTAATCTTAAGTAATAAATACTTTATTATCCCTACAAAACATTACTATTACAGTTATAGTTATTACATTGAAATTTGTAGATATAATAAAGCAATAATTGCCAGTGTGATTTACTGATTACTTATTTTACAGTGGTAATTGCTTACACTGCATAAAGTAACAATTGCTTACTTTACTTGCATATTGTGATGTACTGTAATAAATAACTATGTGATGTAATGTAAAGTAAAAATTTAATTTCCATTTTTTTCATAACAGAATGCTGTAATGATTTATGCAACATTAAAATTAACAAAGTAATGATACAATTACGTATGTAAAGTAACAATTTCTTTGGGAAGAATAAGGTAATTACCAATGAAATGTAACTGTGATTACTTATGCAATGAATAATTACCTTTCTGAAGTAAAGCAATAATTACATTTGTAATATATGTAAACATAATATAAGTAATATTTACCTTATTGACCTATATAATTTATGTAAAATCACAAATTTAAAGTAATAATTACGTATGAAAACAATAGTATAAACCAAAAGTTTAAAGTACAATTATAAAACATTATCTAATAATTGCCAATATATTGTAACAAGTACATTTTATTTCATTTTAGCCAATAATGTAATATAGTACCAGACCAATTTATTTGTTTACATGATGGAAAGCAAAGGCAGCCTGAGATATATCAGCCTAAAGGTTCGGATGGCTTGAAGGGTGTTCATTCACATTCCTGTAATGCCAGTGAGGGGTTCTTAGACAAATTCCTTAACTTTAAATACTTAGCCTGTCTCCTGTTTTAATTATAATTCACCAACAAACATATAATGATTTTAACCCTTTGTAAGGGACTCATTGAAATACTTAGAAATTCAAACTTTAAAAATATTAAGACTTTTATTTTATTTTATTTTATTTTATTCTTTTTTATTACTTTTTTCGACTTTTTTAAAACTTAAAAAAAAGTTTTTTAAAGTTCAAATCAAGGTCAGTGTAGTTACCATATAAGGTTTCTCACCCATGTATGTTTACAGTAAAACAAATAACACACAGAAAGGGTTAAATGCACATTTATTTAAATCCTGGGATACTGATACTGGCACTCTAAAGATACCAAATGTGGTTCTTCACTAAATTAAGTGTTAAAATGTGTTTTTAGAAAAATAATCAACATCTAAGCAGATATTTACAACTTTTTTTTTTACCATTCTAAAGTCACTTTACAACAATAGTCCAACCCAAGGTGTTGTATTCCTCTTATAGCACACCGGTTTATCTGTGCTTACAATTTGCTTTCATAAAAAAAAAAAATAAATAAAAAAAAAAATAAAAAAAAAAGGTGGCTCTTTCAATCTAATTTGTATGTAAAGTTGTGGAATGTCCACCAATCAAATGCTAAATATAAATTCCCTGACAAGCCTCTCACTTGTATCCTCTTCACAGACACTTTATTTGTAACTAAAATAAAATGTTTATTTATTATTTTTATTAATTGTTTTATTTATTCACTTATTGTCCATGTGTTCTACTCTGAACTCATTAGAATGAGTGCATGAATACAACCTGAGATTTAAATTACATTGCCAGGGTTACTGTTACTGGGAGTCTTCTGACCAATCAGAATAAAGAATTCAGTACTGTTGCAATAAAGAAATAAATGAAAAAAAAATCAGTCATGTTTAACATATTCAAATGTTATGATTTAAGAGTATCAAAAAATATGTAATAATTGATGTTTTTCGTGCTAAATATGGCACAAGAGTTTTTAAAAATGCATATAATTATGATGATAATGATCTTCACTTCCGCTGCGTTTGCTTCTAATATTGTCATTTGTAAAAAATACAGTGATGTTCTGAAAATCACGACATTCTGCAATTATTGTACCATAAATTTTTTATATCATCCCACAATGTAATTGAGACTACAGGCTGAGCGGCGAGTGGTCATCATGAGGAGGAAATGAGCGCAGATAAATTTACATTTTCTGCAGAGACGCTGAAGTGGTTTTAGCTCAGTTTTAGCTTCAGGAAAAGCGATGGTGGCTTGTGGTTCACTGTCCACCCGCTGGGTCACACCATCAGCCGATCGCTCCAGACGGAAGCCTGACCTCTCAAACCAACGGGTGGAAACACTCCAACAGACAATAAAATGAGGCCTGTGTGAGTGTGTGGCAGGGTACATGCCTAAAATCTTTCATTGAAATTCAGCACAGAGGCTTTGGAGTGTTAGGACTCCCTCTAGGACAAAAGCAGAGAGAAGTACCCCGAGCCTAAGGAAATGACTTCAATTAGCTGTAATGTTAATCATCATTGCCTCGGAATGGAAAAAAAAAAAAAAGTCAAGCTGAGAAATCCCTTGATGGAAATTGTTATAATTGCCCCTAACTACAGGAATGAAAATTTCTGTCTCCTTAATTACATGTGACTTAATATTTAAATATACCATTTGCCAGGTTTTAAAGTATCTTAATCATGCACATTAATTCTTAATATTTAACATTTGAAATGGCAAGGAGTGCAGATAAACACCTTTTACGGTTTGACTGGTTACAAGCGGCAGGTAACGGTAACAGAATGTCAGGCTTTCATTATTCATGAGAACTGACTGACACTCCAGAACGGGAGAAAAGGTAATTGTGTCCTCCACCGAGGAAGCTGAGAACAATCAATTCTGAATAGAACGAGACTCAGACATGGAGAGGAAATCTATTGAGTTCAGCCTCACGGTGCACCGTTGCTGTCGGACACTCGCCTGTTCACTCCACCGCCAAGCACCGTCTCAGCTAGAGAATGTCTACGGGGGGAAAAAATCATTATAGTGATGGGTCTCGAGCGTAATATCACAATATTTCTTCAAATCACAATGTCTCCATGTCTTCCTATCAAGGTGTGACATCAATTACTGGACTACATACAACAATTTATTTTTCTTAAAAAAAGGGGGAAGCAGACTTCCTGGTGTCTCTTATGGATGTTTGTTATAATCCGTAATTTCTCATCACATTTCTACAGATTTCAGAACAAATGCAATTTGATTAACAAATGTAATCTAGTAAATACACGAGATCAAGTATTTGTCTCTTTTATCACTGTAAAAATGCACATTTTTAGTTATTTTAATGATTTTGCATCTTATTCCTTCTTCTTTACACACTTCTTCATTACTTTAAATTAACCTTTCATAGTCAACATAATTGATTATTGAAACTTCTTCTTTAACCATTTTAATACTTATTAACTACACACAAGAAAAATTTCAGCTCCTTCATCGGTGATATTAATACAATGGAATAAAACATGTTCAACAGCAGGTCTTATGAGACTTAATTATAACATTTATTAACCTCCGTCTTATGTACATTCCTCATTTACCAAATATGGACAAAGTTTTAAGGGTAAATATACATATATATATATATGTTTTGTAATGCTTTTATTTTAATTAGCTGAGTTCCTGGTTCAGATATTTTTTTCACATTGTCTCCATGTCTATAAGGGTTTCCTTTGGGTTTTCCAGTTTCCTCCTTCTTTCAACAATGACAGTTTATGGATTGACTCTACTGAATAACCTCTGTGTGTGTGTGTGTGTGTGTGTGTGTGTGTGTGTGTGTGTGTGTGTGTGTGTGTGTGTGTGTGTGTATGAGTCTGTGTGTGTGTATGAGTCTGTGTGTTTGTGGGCGTAAGGATCCCTGCTTCACGGTGTGCCAGGGACAGACTCTGGATCCATAACATATATTATATTATATTATATTTTATTGAATAAATACATTTTATTTTAACTACATAAAATATTTATACTTTAACGCTATTTACGCATGTACGGGGTAAGGCATGTAACACATATTTAGTACTTTGCGTATACCATTTGGAACATTTTATTTCTGCTAACAATAAATTAGACGTAAATCAACATGTCCAAGTATTAACTGATTAATACAATAAATACAGAACATGACGGCTTCATAACTAATTGACTATAAACAAAAGCTTCTTTCTTTCTCTCTTTCTTACTCTTGTTCTTTCCTCTCCCTCCTTCTCTCTCAGGGCTGATTAGTGCTCCTGAGCCTGATGGTCATTAGAGAACCTCACAGCATTTTGAGCTTGGGAGCAGGGGTGCTAACCCCAGTGTCCTGGCCAAAGGCCAAGTACAGCTCTCCCTCAATCTGGCCACCTTTAATCATGCCCTTGTCTAATTGGCTAAATTAGTTCATGTGCGCGCACCCCAGCTGAGGCAAACCCAGACCTCGTCGGCCGGAGCTGCAGTCCGTAAGCACTCGTGGCTTAATGAAGGCCTTTCACAAGCCTCTACTTGAAGGTCAGAATGCTATTTATTTATTTATTTATTTATTTATTTATTTATTGTTTTTCAAAAACCTCAAACCGTGTAAACAAAAGTTTAGTTTGGAGGTTTTTTTTTTTTTGGTTTGTTTTTGTTCTGACCTGCTCCTGGGGCAACAGCATCCCTGAGTGAGTATGAGTGAGAAGACAAAAGGTCATGTGGAGGTCTGAGGAAACTCGGCTCAGTGTAATGTCACTCTCCCTTTGGAACCAGCAATTCACAGAGCACTGCTGTGATGGACCAAGCACAGGCCTCACCCTTCTTTCTTTCTCATGTTTTCTCTCTCTCTCTCTCTCTCTCTCTCTCTCTCTCTCTCTATATATATATATTACACGCTACAGGTGTCATCGCCTTCTATTTCAATTTGCTGTCATTTACGCTCCAGTCCAGTGGGGACGAAATCACTTGCATTCATTCTAAATCCATCGTGTTACATTCAGCCTCCTAGAGTGTCAGTCAGGCCTTATCATGGACTCTCCATCTGGTCAGCAGACCAGAAGAGGAGCAGGATGATGATAAGGGTGGCATAGGGGATAAACTTGATGACTCTGTTCCGTAATCAAACTCACGAGTGTTCCTGTCCAATCAGACACCTGCTATTAAGATCAGAATTACACTTTTCCCACTGAGGGATTCGAGAGCCCTTGATGCTGCTTTTCCTTTTTCTTTCCTTCTCGCTCCTCCCTTCGTCTTACCATTATCTCATATTTCACATAAGGCCACCAGAATATGCCCAAATACCATCTTTGGTATACGTGTCATTTTGGGGTCTACTCAGATCCATTAGTTTGTCCTCGCACACCATCTTTCTCTATTTATTCCTTTGGTGGTAATGAGTTCAAATTGGACAGGGTAACTCTCTTTCTTTTTCAGGGGGAGACACGGCTTTTCCTCCTTAATATCCCGTCTCGGTCTTTCAGCTCCGAGCAGCGAGATGGGCCGAGAGAACGATCCCCCGGTGGCGCACCCCACTGAGAGCCGTACTCAGCGTGTTGCTGCGCCTTCCAAACACTAAAGAGGCACTGTCATGCAAGAGGCTTTCACTATATGTGTGTGTGTGTGTGTGTGTGTGTGTGTGTGTGTGTGTGTGTGTGTGTGTGTGTGTGTGTGTGTGTGTGTGTGTGTGAAAAGAAAAAAAGAAAGAAAATGTAACACATCCTAGGTCTTCAGATACAGATATCTTGTAAAAAAAATCTATTGTTTGGTGGAACAATGAGGAGGAGGCATTAGCACTTTGTACCATGTAATGCCCTTGTTTCTGTCTGCCTGTCTGTCTACTGAACTTTAGCTGTCTGTTTTTCTGCAGACACTGTGGGTCAGGACAAAACACGCTTTAAAAAGAGGCACTACAATTGTACAGTAGGTGTACCATATACTAACGCTTATATTTAATTGTTCAAATGATGATGATAATTGTTATTATTGTTATTATTATTCTTATTATTAGTAGTAATAGTGGTAGTGGTAGTAATAATGTCCCATTTGCTCTGTTTGATTGTATGTTCGGTTGGTTGGATGGGTGGATGGATGGATGTTTGATTTTGTATTTGTCTGATTGGTTGAATGTATTTTAATTGTGTTTGTTTGGTTGTGTGTTTGATTGGATGTATGTTTGACTGTGAGGTTAGTTGGATGTATTTTGATTGTGTGTTTGGTTGGCTGTATGTATGCTTGCGTTTTTTGTTTGGTTGATTGGATGTAATTTGATTGTGAGTTTTGTTGTATGTATGTTTGGTTTTGTGGTTGATTTATAGGTCATATGTATGTTTAATCATGTGTTTGGTTGATTGGTTGGATCTTTGTTTGTGTGTTTGGCTGGTTGCATATATGTTTTGTTGTGTGTTTGGTTGGTGATTGATTGAATGTATGTTTGTTTCATTGATTGGTTGGATATATGTTTGATTTGTATGTTTGATTGGTTGGTTAGTTAAATGTGTATTTGATTGTGTGATGGTTTGGTTATTAATCCTTATCGTGGATATCAAGATCTGCCATTATGATCCTTTCAGGAAACTCAGTGGAGGTGCTATAATAATAAGCTCTGAGACTTCAATAAATGTTTAGGAATTGTGTCAATTAGATTACTGTCCCTCAACTAAAACATAACCAAGTTCATGTGCAAGACTATAGGAGTTAAAATAACTTACACTGTTATTCTTTAGCCTTCAATTTCTTTAATATAATGTTATTTTCTGTCTGATGAAGAAAAAAAAAACTTTAAAAGGGTTATGTGGAAAGCGATTTCCCTCATTCTGATTAAAAACATGAAGCTGCTCTCAAACAGGAATATCATGTGTCTGATGGTCGCCCCTCACATTCTCCTCTCGCTTCAAAGCCAATATTCATAACTCTGTGGTCAAAGTTCAAACACAGGGAGTAGGAAAGAACGAGGGTAAAATACATAACATACATGTCCTGAGACTAAGATGGCATCTGTCGCTGATTGAGTTGCAAAGGCAACAGAAAGCAGGCGTCTGGCAGGCCAGCAGTCTTCTCAACTGCTCAGAGTCTAATCTATCAAGTGTGGAGATCCAGAGAAGCTCAGACACACAGAAGGCATTGATAGACACAAATAGACACGTGCTTATGTGTTTTAGTGGCATGATGATAACACACTGTTGAAGAAAATACGTTGAGAAAAATGTCAAAATTTTTGAACTCATGTAACACTTCAATGTACAAAACTATTGACGATCGACACTTTTATGAACAGATGTTTGCAGATGTTAACTGTGTCACTGAAAACTCAGGATGATCAAATGAGAACAAGATCTGGAAACGTCAGTCATTATCAACATTTAGGATGTGATGCTGCAAGGAGTTTTTTTTGCTTATTTATGTATTTTTTAAAAATGTAACTTTTATACAAATGTCACAAAAATACACGTGTGTACTTACTTTGTTGCTCTGCTAAGATTGCTTACAGTGTAGTAATTCATTAATCATGAATTTCATAGCTTTTTAATGTTGTGCAGTTTAATGCAGTGAGTAATGCAAGTTAACGGACTACTAATGTAAAGTATGTTTTTTATGGATGAGGTCAGAAAATCTCCACATCAATAAAAAAAATGCATATTTGTTAATCTTCTGGAGCCATTAATGAGTCCAAATCCACATTCCTCAGTCTCTCCACACATTAACACTGCATTTCAGTGTACATCCTGAATTAAATCCAAATTCATAATAATTATTAGATAAAATTTATGCTTTACTATGATGCACTAGACTTTAAGAAGTTAAATCAATAGCCAAGTCTAAGTCAGGTCTCGAATTTAATGATTGAAACCTACATTTACTCACTTATTTCATTTTATTGAGTCCTAAGAAAATAAGATTAATAGCATGTTTCTATAATGTTATGTTATTATAAATGCATTACTTGTATGTGCATCCTTCTAAATATGAGGCACATTTCTAAACCAGGTCACATGAAGTTCGAGATTGCCTATAATTCTTATAAACTTATTCAACTGTCTGATTCATTAACTTCTTTGGTGTGACCTTCGAAATTAAAGTTGGTCTGGCAGTATCGTTGTTAATCCATATCCGCACCATTGGTGTTCATTGTGTACTCCAAACCTAATCTAGAGATCTAGACTCTATAGAAGCTAACAGATATGAATAATTGAGAAATGAGTAAAACAAAAGTTGAACAGGCGACATTCACAATAACTCAAAAATGTAAATATCTGATATATATCACGGCCTCTGAAGGATCAACCCGGCGCTGACCCGACTGGGGGTGGAAAACACATGTCCTCTGGCTCGGCCGGGGCGGGCTACCTGCAGGGAGAGCTGGGAATTTCTCTGAGAAAAGGAGGGGTGCTCCCAGCACTCACGAGTCACAGTTACTGAAGGGGGGCTACGTGGCCTCACTGTCAACTTTAACATCAGCTTTCCAGCCAGTGTTGGAGCTTAATAGATATTTGGTGTATGAGATATAGAGGAGATGCTTGGGGGGAGGGGTGATGATTTCAGCTCTGTAATATGCCTGAGAAAAAGTGATTCAGAATTTTGACATTTATAGAAGAAGCTAAAAAAAAAAAAAAAAACAATATTGTACTAAATAGCATTAGACAATTTATTGGTTAATAAAATATGAAGTCCTAAATGGTGGAATTATCCTAGAATTGGAAGATTATACGTAATCCATAGAGATAATTTACTAACTAGTGGAAGACTTTAGGAGTTGGGTCTACATGCAGCAGAACCTTCTGGTGTTGTGTTGTATGAACTGTAGGAGGTAAGAGGAGTAAGAGTTATGAGCATTTGACAGCAAGAAGTTGCAGTTGGTGTGTGTGTGTGTGTGTGTGTGTGTGTGTGTGTGTGTGTGTGTGTGTGTGTGTGTGTGTGTGTGCGTGCTGTAGACTGTCGCCCCCACTTCATAACTCTGACCCTCAGCGGTCAGTGTGGCCTCGGCCACATGCCAATCTCCCCAGGCGGGCACGGCTCCTCTGGCCTCACTCTCACCTCTCTCTCTCTCTCTCTCTCTTCTCACACACATGCATGCAAGTGACACACATCCCAGTTTGTAACTCTGTCCTTTTAATTCTATATGTATGTCTCTCTGTTCCAGATTCAGTCTGATTAGAGTTTCCAAAATATGTGAATATGTGAATGCTTATACTGCTAATATGTCTTCATCATCATGCTTTAATGTAGTGTATCTGTTCAATAATTACATAGTATTTACATCTCAATATATTAAACTACTAGAATTCATCATAACTTAACACCAAACACCAGGATGCAGCTTTTCTACAAGATAATAAGTAATGTTTACATTTTAAGAAAAAAAAAAAAATAATGGAGGGAGATGCCTGGAGTAAGTATGTAAATAAATGAATAAATAACTAAACTTAATTTATTAATCACCTAATGGTATGCCTGAAATAAAAATAAAAACATTATTAATTTTTCCTTTAAAATTAGTCGCAAATTATATATTTTAAATATTTATAGTGTTGATAGTTGACTAGGCTGCTTTTCTTCTGAAAATCTATCTATCTAACTATCTATCTATCTATCTATCTATCTATCTATCTTTCTATCTATCTATCTATCTATCTATCTATCTATCTATCTATCTACAATTACAAAAGTTAGACAAATTTAAGTTTTGATCGTGCCAATATAAATAATGTTAACTTCACATTACACACGCAATAAGAAATAGACAAAATTTAAACTGCACTACTACTAGTACCACTACTAATACTGTAGCATCATCATCATCAACAACAACAACAACAACAACAACAACAACAACAATAATAATAATAATAATAATAATAATAAAAAAAAATAATAATAATATTATTATTATTATTATTATTATTATTATTATACTATTACTACTACTACTACTACTAATAATAATATACTACTACTACTACTACTACTACTACTACTAATAATAATAATAATAATTATTATTATTATTATTATTATTATTATTATTATTATTACAACAATATGGAGAAAAATAATAAATAATTACTACAGTACTAATGCAACATACTAAAATTATTATTATTATTATTATTATTATTATTATTATTATTAGTTTTTTTATTTATTTATTTTTTACAATTTTATTTTATCAATGTAATAACCAATAAATAAAAGTATTGGGAAACTTAGAACAACTTAAATTCTGAGATATATTTGTTTGTTTGTTTCGTTTTGTTTTGTTTGTGTGCCTGCTTTATTTATGCTATTATTAATACTCATTGATGTTGTCCCACTTACTCCACTGTTTATGAGCTGCTACTTATTTGGTGACTTAATAGGCCAAAATAAATTAAAACAAAGCAAAACAAAACAAAACAAAACAAAACAAAACAAAACAAAACAAAACAAAACAAAACAAAACAAAACAAAATGACAGCAAAAAAAATGTGGATTTATTTAGAGCTTATGTAAAAGCCAGTGTCAGTGCTCTGTGAAGCAGCAAGTCTCTCTCTCTCTCTCTCTCTCTCTCTCTCTCTCTCTCTCTCTCTCTGTGCTCTGTGACAGGCACTTACAGGAGAATTGGGCTTCCAGGGCCGTGCAATAGCTTGGGGACACAATTACCCAAATCAATTTCTGGAACAATCTCCGCCATCGCAAGAGCCATTAAAATTTAATCCTAAATAAACTTAACATTTGTAATTCGATGAGACAATTTCATAAACGCATGTAAAAACTATGCAATACATTATGCATGGCTGCAACTTCGGCGTATAAATAAGCCGGCAATTAAAAGCAGCATTAAAATAAATAGATAGAGAGAGCAAGAGAAGGAGAGAGAATGAAAGGGAGGGCGGGAGGAGGGGGAAGCGAGGAGGGAGGGGGGGGGGGTTAAAAAGTGTGTTAATTATTCAAATGAAGGACGGAGCTGAACTGTACCTGCCTGAGTTTGATGTAATCATGGTGATTAATAAAGTGATATTACCATGGTGATCCCATTGCCATGGCAAGGCACCACCTTGATTTATTTATTTAGCGTAATTATAAGCCGTGATTAGGAATGCAAACATAATTGGATTTTTTTTTTTTTAAGACCTGTACGTTTGTAATTAAGGCACCGATATGTTTTCCCCTCATGGCTAACAGGTTATGAGGATGATGGAAGGAACTTTAACCCTGTTACAGGCTTTAGAGACCTGATCGGAGTCCCTTAGACGTCGCACTGCAGTCAGCAAGACTGTGGTGTGGAGCTTAATTGATTGTAAAGTCATGCTAGTGTTAGGGACCGTGTGTGTGGTTGTGTGTGTGTGTGTGTGTGTGTGTGTGTGTGTGTGTGTCAGGGATAGCTTCAGGGTAATGGTGTCCTCCAGATCATGTCGCTCTCTCTGCGCTCAGTCATGCCTGGGTACAGGCGACGTGTCTCCATGTCTCCATGCTGTGTACGGTGCCCACGCGTTAGAGAAGACTCCCACCGTCTCTGTGTCATTTCAATTACCACTTCAGAAGTGCGGCAACCTGAGGAGAGCAGCGACAACTCTGTGTGTGTGTGTGTGTGTGTGTGTGTGTGTGTCGATTTTTTTTTTTCTTTTACGCATTTCCTCATGGTTAATTAAAATATGGCGGACCTGACTGAACTGAAATTAGCCAAGTTCATGAATCAGGATTAGAATATAGATCAGGTTTACTGGCTGAACTAAATGTGATTGTTAATGATAAGTAGAGGAGAAGAACAAGATTAGTGAAAGGATTAATGATTGCAGATACGATTTTTTTCCGTTTCTTTTTTTCCCGTACGATGGAAAATCATAAAGCAAAAATTTGATTGAGTAAAACAAACAAAAAATAAATAAACAAATAAATAAATAAATAAATTAAAAAAATAAAATATTAGTTTGGCTAGTAGATGGGAACTGCTGCTGAGATGATAAAAACCTAATCTTGTGTTTATCCCAGTATTCTTACACGGATCCATTTTAACACAGTTTGCTTTGTCTACTGGTCAGCTTTTACTAGAATGATTTGTAATCTCAATATTTGAAAAGAAATTGTCTTAATTCCTAATTTTTACTTCCTGATAAATATACTTTATATGTTTTAGAATCCGGAAGACATGATGGAAAATCGTCAATCAATGACATGATTAAGTATTATAATAAAAAAAAGATCACATATACAGTGTGTGTGTATTTATTATTATTATTATTATTATTTTTTAAATTATTATTATTTTTAGGGAGCTGCTGCTGAGATAATAAAAACATGTCTTATGTTCATCCCAAGATTCTTTTCAACACAGTTTACTTTGATTACTGGTCAACTTTACTATGATGATTTGTAATCTCACAAATTTGAAGAGGAAATGATCTATTTCAAAGCTGAATGTTACTTCTTAAGCACTTTTTCCTTGACAGAATCACCTCTGGATTGTTTGTTAGGCACATGAATGTCCATCTGGATTCCTGTAAAGCTGATTTGTAATGATCATTATATATAAAATACATTTCAATGAGCTTAAAGGAGCATACAGTTGATACCAAAGGCTAACAATGTGTAGAATAGTGTTGTTCACTGTATTGCTCGTCCTGTTCTGTCTTAACAAAAACGATTTATACATTGTCAGTGCATGTCGTGTTTGAGGAGAGGAAGCCTAAAGACTCTAGTGACTGTGCCTCTTGAGTTTTGAGCTGGATTGGAGTAGGATTGGGACAAGGCCCAGGGCTCCAGGCTCAAACTTAGGGAAAAGGCCTTGCTGTTGCCAAGTGCCTCCTGAGGTGAGTCTATCAGAGGCAGTCAAGCCTGAAATCAATCACTCAAACCCATCAAAGGCCGTCCTACCCGTCCATTGTGAAGCAGCCATCTGGGCCTCGTCTTACTTTTTTTTCCGGGTGTGCACATGTGTGTGTGTGTGTGTGTGTGTGTGTATGTCCTAAAAAAAATACAAAAAGTGTAGAACTATTCTTACCAGAGTAGCAGAGGAGCTAATTCAGTATATTATACATTTGAGGGTGTTTACAAAAGAAAGAAGTCAATGGATAACTCTCTCTCTCTCTCTCTCTCTCTCTCTCTCTCTCTCTCTCTCTCTCTCACTTCATCTAAAAGTCTTACAAAGCCACCATCGGAGGGCAGTAGAACACAGAACAACACACCCTCAACACAACTCTTTTACAACTGACACTCCTGCTCGCTGCCCAGGCCCCTCACTGCCCAGTGGGCATCACAATGAGAGTCAGGGCATCACTGCCACACTGCCTGGTTTAACAGAGAGACAGAGAGACAGAAAGAGAGAAAGAAAGAGAGAGAGAGAGAGAGAAAGCTCAAAATAATATCAGTGATGTATAGAAGTTTAAACCTAAAGGCAAACTAGGATCTTTGTATAGTTTTCATCACTGAACAAAGCATAATTATATGTGTGGAGAAGATTATTCTAGGGGGGACAAATCAATCTATAAATACAGTATATATATATATATATATATATATATATATATATATATATATATATATATATATATATATATATATATATATAAAATCACTGTGCAGACTATCTCATCTCTGAGTCTTTTGGGTGTAATAAGATGGTAACTCGGATATTTTTTTCTCTTCTTCATAATTTATGCAAAGGTCCTCGTTTTTTTTTTTTTTTTTCCATCTGAATCTGCATTTTTATGGTATTTCCTACCGCTCCGAGTGCAATCACGAAACGCTAATTTTATGACCGATTATGTTCTCCGGAATGACATTTGCAGAGATCAAAGAGCAATTGAAGCTATTACTGCATGAACATAACACAGTGGAGGTATTAGCAGTTTATGACTTCCTGCCGAATTTAATACAGACAATCTCGCTACAACTGCACAAAAATGACCTCACATGCTGCATAAAGTATCACACACACCCACACACACACACACACACCCACACACACACACACACACACACACACACACACACACACACACAGCCCTGATCCGTGATTCAATAAGCTTTCACTCTCTTTCTCACTCCGACTAGACAATGAGTCGTCCTTTCATTTTTTTTTCTCCTTTCGGTCTTAATACCTTCTCTGAAAATCCCTTCATCTGCATTGGGACGATATTCTGTCATTGCACAAATTGAGACTTAAAGCCGAGTTTATCTCCGTTCTGAATCATATTACCGCACACCGATAACGTCCCATAACCTCCATCTCTGCCCCTTTATGGGATAATATTGATATTTTATTCAGGAAATCTAATTTTGGAAAGATGTTCTATTTAGAATGCCTCATTAAGTGGGCCAATGATCCTGGAGTGCCCTTTCTTTGTCTTTATGGAAGAAGAAAAAAAAAGAGAAAAAAAAGTTTTTGTATTATTAAGTTCTCCTGATGTTCAAATGTCATATGGTCATCTTTATTAGTTTGTGCTTATTTATTGTTTGGTTATTAAATGAAATATAACAAACAGTCACAAAATATAAAAGATTGTATTTTAAACAAGTTGATATAATAAACAGTCAGAAAATGTAAAATAGAAAAAACAAACTGTTATTTGTTTGTAACTATTAAACAAATGTATATAATAAATATCCACAGAATATAAAAAAACAAACAAACAAACAAGCAAAAAAAAAAAAACTGCCATAATATTTGTAAAACCCTTTATTCATTTTTATTCGTACAAATATTTTATTTATTTATAAATTAATACAACCAATAACTTAATTCGTATTATTATTATTATTATTATTATTATTATTATTATTATTATTATTATTATTATTATTATTATTATTATTATTACTGTTGTTGTTGTATTCCTGTATGCATTGTGTGAAACAATTGCATGATGCACCATATTACATGAGAAAAACTTGAATTTCTTTAAAGAAAGCTTTACCATATTTTAAAAAAGCAAGAAAAAAAAACAGTAAAAGAAAGAATCATGCAGCTTGAAAAATGTAGTCTGACCAAGGCCATGTTTCTAATGCTTCATTACACAATGCAGTCAAGCACCCTGAGCGTACACTACTAGTGAAGCAGGAGAGAGAAAGAAAAAAAAATAAGGACTTCGAACTTTTTTTTACCAAGTGAGAAATGTTGTCGGCGCTCCGTCTCGCACGAGTGTGAGTGCGTGTGCGTGCGTGCGTGCGAGCCCGCGCGCGCGCGTGCGTGTGTGTGTGTGTGATGGCCCTGCCTAATGTCCCGAGAGCAATGTTGCAGGCCTGATTCTCTCGCTGATGTAGCCATGCACTTCTTGCTGTGAAGGAGGTCCCACAGTCCAAAAATTCACTTAGAGAAGTGTTGTGTGTGTGTGTGTGTGTGTGTGTGTGTGTGTGTGTGTGTGTAACCAGACAACACGGACAAGAGACTCAGATGCAAACGTTAGAAGAGAAAATAAAAATAAAATCCTTAAATCCCAGCTGTCTGATAAGTCACAAATAAACAGTGACAATGTTAACCTTATTTATTTATTTTTGAAAAGAATTTGTTTTTGTTGTTTATTTTGTTTCATTAATTTGTTTGTGCATTCTTTTATTCAGTTAGTTACATATATTTTTTTTGTTCATTTTATTTTATCATGTATTTATTAATTATCATTTGATATATATATATATATATATATATA